>BGPR01027768.1:0-19694 GCA_013235015.1 Araneus ventricosus
AACTGTTGAGAAAAGGCACACAGAATAGTGACACAGACAGTTTTTTTTTCCCTAAAATGAATTTATTTATTCTGCAGCTACTCTTACTGAAACATTTGATAGAAATTAACCTAATTAAGAATGAAAGAAACAAGTATAATAAATTTTTATCTTACCAACAATTAAAGTTTTATTAGATAATCACTGCATTTTTGTTTTATGCTAATGATTGTACTTCATGTATAAAGTTATGTCACAACATACAGGTTATGAAGTTCTCGAGAATTTGAGTTTACTGTTTACTTGACTTTAAACTCTATACTACTCAACTAAATCATTTGATATAGAACTCTAAAGGATGAGAAAATCTTAATATGATGTTATCTTTGGGTTTTTGATGACAAATTGAAAAGTTGGGGACTATATGTGAAGGAGTTTTGACATGATCTTATTGGTCGCTGTTAAGTATTTAGAGTGTTTTCAATAGCATAAGGATGTTGTGGCGGTAAAGGCCCAAGGTCCAGATGATTTCGTGAATTCTTTTATTTAGTTCAAATAAACAATCCTTTTTTTTCCTTTTAATTATTTATTTTGATGATAACGCAAACACATATGGACGACACAAATATTTTGAAAATAATAATAGCATTTTAAATCGGTCAATTCACCGAATTCATGCTTCAAAACCTCACTCGTCCATGTTTTTATCCAGACTGATTGAATTCCCCATCCGATAAGGAAGATGCGCGCTAAAAAATTCCCTTTCTAGGGATTATTGTGGCCCAAGTTCCCACTGAAAAAAAAAAAAAAAAAAACCATCTGCCACAAAGTAAGCATAGCCAGAAACAGCTGCAAAGGTAGTGGATGGATTTATGCCGAAATTCAGCCTTTTAATCAGCGCTGATGTGTCTGATATTTTGAAATTTCTGCACTTAACTCTGAAAGATGCATAGTTCAAAGTAAATAATTGCTATGTGGGACGCCGTTTTAGTTGATTGTCTACTATTTTCGTCAATCTTTCACGGCGCCAAAAGTAACCAATATAGTGCTATGAAAATATTTTACGACTCAGTGTAATACCGTTTATTGCTTCATGTGAAACATTTCTTTGGATCAGCCAACTGCAAGATCTGACACATCACCTGTTGAGAAAGGCTAGTATCTTTCACATTGGGAGAAAAGAGTTAACATGTTTTAGATAATTGATAAACATGCTGTTATCAAAATAACTTTCGGCCATTATGGATTACTCAGATTTTTAAAACACCTTCCTCAAATTTGTCTTACAGTTTGTGTCATATACAAAGGCAAAGACATTCCTTGATTTAAATGCAAATATTTTATTTTCATATCAAATTTATATATGGGCTAAAAGTGTCGGTGAATAATATCTCTGACAAATTAAATATGCAATTAAGCAAAGTAATTTAAATTTTTTTAAAAAAAAGGCACAATTTTTTTTAAAGAAGCGAATGTTTTTACAGTCTAGAATATTCTTTCGAGAAATTCTGATTTAATACTTAATAAATTTAATCGTAATTATTTCTCACATTTTCTTAAAAATCCAAAATGTTCGTCGAAAACGATTGTTAATGGAAAAAATCAATGAACACTTCGGTTATTTATTTGAATAATTTTTTTTTTCTTTTTAAATTCTAAAATGTTCTCAGCAATAAAGAATGAAATATTTGCATAGAATGAAGATACACGCTGGTTGAAATAAACATGTTTGACTATTTCACTTTAGATCCTTTAGAGATTTTGAAACGCTTGTAGATTTATAATTTAATTTTAAAATGCCCTTTTTATCATGCTTTCTCAAAATCGAAAATAAAGTTGGTAAACCGATATTAATGAACAATTAATGGTCACTTCGGCATTTATTGCATATATTTTTTCAATGTTTTTGTAGACATTCCAAATGTAATAAAGAATGTAGAAATATTCTACAGAATAGAAGATACACGCTGGTTGACATAAACATGTTTTGACTATTTCACTTTAGATCCTTTAGAGATTTTGAAACGCTTAGAGATTTATAATTTAATTTTAAAATGCCCTTTTTTTATCATGCTTTCTCAAAAATCGAAAATTAAAGTTGAAACCGATAATTACTGATTAACGAACAATTAATGGTCACTTCGGCATTTATTCGCATAATTTTTTCTATGTTTCTAAGACATTCCAAGTAATAAAGAATGCAGAAATATCCCACAGAATAGAAGATAGACACCACTTGACATAAAAATGTTTTGACTATTCCTCTTTAGATCCTTTAGAGATTCGGAAACGCTGAGAGTTTTAAAATTTAATTTTAAGATGCTTTTAGTTCGAAAGGATAGCGAGTTTATTCTTTTCTCCAACAGCTACGAAAATGGCATGTGCTGCTTACATGAAAAATGGCGGATGCTCAAATGACGTTGAAAATGACTAGTGGCCTTTCAGAATGGTAGAATCTTAACAAACAATGCTCAGATATTTGACAGTGAGGGAGATACATGCTAGAATACTTAGGATTTATTTGACTATTTTGCAAGAGATCTGACGCCAGTGTGGGATTTGGGATTGATTTTCATCATATATTTTATTCTAAAGGATTTGGCATCTCACTTCTTTCTCCCTGAACTGGAAAAAATTACAATGATCTTATTTGATGTTTGTTCAGTTTGAAAAATGCATCTGGCTCGTAAAAAATATTTCTAAGCTTAGATCGAGGCTTAAGATTTGGAAAATTCTTATCGCTGTGGCAGATATTTAATGGGGGATTCTCGTCGATAAAAATATACTTAACTGACAGAAATTTTTCAATTAAGTTAGTTCAGTAAAAAGGTATTTCTAATGGAAAATAGTGCTTACGAAAGACAGCGAGGCTTAAGTTTTGGAAATTTTTTATAGCTTTTTTATTCGGATATTTAATGGAGTGTTCTCGACGATAAAAAATATGCTTAAATGGAAAGACATTTTTCACTTTGTTCAAGTATTTGTATCAGCTCCAGTTGTGTAATTGTGGATTAAACAGTGTCGGAATGCTTTGACCTGGGTGATATTGTTGGGAGGGGGGACAAAATGGAGCGGTCGATAAGGAGAGTAAGCAGGAAATCAGTTCATAATAAAATATTTTGTAATATTAAATTGTAATATTTAATTTTGCTTACGTATCAAATTTTATCTCTGCATTGAAATCCTGAACTAACAAAATGTCATCAATGAAACAACAAATGAATTAATTTCAGTTAGCCTTCGGCGTAATTAGGTATAATTTCAACTGAATCTTGCATCATTTTATATTCATGGTTTCCTTAACAACGTAAGCAGATTGTAGTAGATATTTAACAAATGTTTTTTAGTGGCTTAGCACCTGTTCTGTTCATTGTCTACATATGTCCCTAAAGGAGTCAAATAACTGACCATGCCATGTAGCAACTAATTGCGCGTTGTCAGCGCCATTTTCACTTTCCTATTCCTCTTGCAAAATATGCATTTGATTTCAACATTAAAATGGCGCAACACATTTCATGGCCAGCTGCATGTTTGCTGAATTAAAACATGCTGAAAACAGAGTGAAAACATAGCAGCCATAATCATTCAGCTTGTTGGATATACTCCTTAATATACGTAATATCTCAGAGAGCTTGGTTTCTCCACAAAAAGTTTGATGAAATAAAACATGAATGCAAAATGTATTAAGATATTACCTCAAATTTCAAAATGAAAGAGAAGCACGCAATTAAATATTTATTTAAACAATGAAATCTGTTTGAATTGCGTTGTAACAATGAAAAGTATTGTTGTAAATTATGCCAAAAATATTTTTAAAAATTTATTAAAATTAGAGAAAAAAATCGTACCTAATTGATATCATTGAAAAGGTAATTGTTTGCACTTCCAGATGGCGTAAAAATGACTTTGTGCTGTAATATTTTCGAAAGTTATTAAGTAAAAATGCTAAAATTTTGCTTAATTTTTAATTAATTAAAATTCTAATTAAATCTTCAACAACGATATCTTATTTTTGATCAAGCATTAAAAAAATGCGTACTTTAGTTCAAAACAAGAATATAATGTAAATGTTAATAATATTTTAAAATTACTGTTATTGTTAATTTAAAATTATGCTTCAATAGATAATTTTAACGTATTGTTAATTTAAAGTTATAAATTAAATAATTTCAATGTAAAATCATGAAAAGGGTTAGTAATATAAAATATAGCATGCCTCTTCAGAATCATATAGCATGCCTGCTCAGAATAAAATACATTTATGTGCTTGTAACAATGCTTTTAGTTTGCCACTACTGTATTCCTAATATCAATTTGAAATGCCAATCATATTTTCGAGCGCAAGGATAATACATATATCGTGTTGTTTTAAGGAAATATCTTACAATCTTTTCTTATTTATTTCTCGTGAAAAACGAAAAGCAATACCGGAACGGCGTTCCAACTCCACTACACACGTGGTCAGCTTTAAACGGATATAAAATAAATATAAATACTATAATAAAGGGAATTTTTAATTGCGGAAGAGTTAAAAATATAAAAATAATAACAAACAACGATAAGAAGTAAGAATCCGGTGGATGACTTCATCAGAGGCCATTCATCCATGCAGACTTCTCATCGTTGTCTGTTATTGTTTTTGTATTTTTAACTCTTCCACAATTAAAAATTCCCTTTATTAGTGTTTACATTTATTTTGTACTTCGCAATATTTCCTGGACAGTGGCGAATACAGGGGGGTGGCTATCGGGCTGCAGCCCCCCACAGCTAGACCAGAATTCTTGATTGTATTTAAAATCACTACAACTGTTTTTTCTTAATCTCCCTTTTAAAAAAGTGAAAACATTTCTTCCTGGTTTTTGACAGGCTCGAAAGTTTTCCCACTTTTTATAGTCATTCCACTCGTATTTGCAGCGTTGACACGGTCAAAAACGTGTTTGTGCTAGTTATTTCTTTGTGTTTTTTGTTAAATTATCGAAAGTATTGTAGTGTTCTTTATGATTCTTATTGTCAGGTGAGTAAAGTTAAAATGTTTTGGTTTACATAAGCCACAGGATTTGACATTCGTCACGACGATACAAAACTTTTTATACCTCAACCCCTCCCAGACCCAAATCCTGGATTCGCCACTGTTCCTGGATGATTCTGCACTAGCGCACACCGATTAAATTGCTTCTATTATGTTTTGTCTTTTTAGATATTCAATCTTTAAAAGGATATGCTATTTTGGATCTCTTTATCAGTTCATTTCTCCGATTTAAGTTGCATACATTTCACATACATTTTGTATATCCCTGAATATCATTAACTAGGTATTCGCATTTTTCTGAACAAATTAAACGAAATACATTTACTCGCTAGTTCAGGTTTCATTTATGAATTGTTGTAATTATTTACCAAACAGCAGAAATTAGTCACAAAATAGGCATTAATACGTAAAGGCATATAAATGTAAAATAGATGTAAATAGAAGAAATTATATAAAATACTATTTATTATCTCAGTTTTCAAATAACCAGTTAGTTCGATTACAATAGAAGCTCGATTATGCAAACTGACTGGGACCGAAAGCACCTCGGATAATAGAAAATTCGGCTAACAGAGACTCAACTTTAAAGCATGGCTTTTTTTCTTTCGGCAAGGTTTTCCAAAATTGCTTGTTTGAAATTATAAAAATAAATCCGCAAGTTCTACCACTATTAACATTAAAATAAACTATTTTATCAGTTATCAAAATTCGCACAGATATCTTTGAAAGAGTTTTCACAAGAGGATTCGAAAATCGTCGCTTAACAAGCAACACCACGTATTGTTTGAAATTTCAAAGAGGAAGAAAAATTTTTTCGCAACCAATAACGGGTATTTCTGAATTTTTTTAAATATCTGGTATAAAAATAAGACTACATGTTTCCTACCTGACGTTAAAGAAATTCAGAAATATTCGTTATTGGTTGCGAAAAATTGAGTATTTTCTTCCTCTTTGCAATTTCAAAAAATTTATATAGGCGTTGTTATTTGTTCAGGGACGAAATATTACTGATTTTCGCTGTATCGTTCCATTTTCCCAATTATTCAAAAAATTATACAATTTTCGAAAACGAGAAACTTTCTTCCGAGTTTCTCCTCTCATGAACAAGAAAATTATGGCCACACTTAGTATACGGCCACACGAGCGAGTTTTAGCAGTCGCTGCTTGAAAGTCAACCGCACAAGAATTCTAGATAATATGCTGAAGAGCAGGGGTGGGCCACGCGAGTAACCTTTGCGTCGTTTTCTCCGTTTCTCTGGGTGCATTCTTCGCGGCTGCCGCAAAACGATGCGCTCGGGTCTACTTTTCAGACGCGGGAAATAAATCGCTTTGCTGCTTATGGTGGTTTCCGTTGGTATTTTCATATGTTCCAGTGTCGGATTACCAAGTAGGCAACTGTCTAGGGGGCTCTGTAACTTTCGGGGGCCTCAGGCATCGACATTTTTTCCTGCATTTTCAGGGTTATTTAATTTTTGTAATTTTACTTGGTTTACAAGGGCTCTATGTACTCGAACGTAGTTAAATTAAAATTAAGTACCACTTAAATTTAAAAACACTATTCTTAGCAATTTTTTCGTGTTTTAAATTTCTCTTGCAGGTATGTGCGGTCAATCTTTTTTCTTACAATTGACGGATTGACTCATGAGTATCAACACCAGTGTCAAACTTTGTATATGAGTATTTGGAATGTACTAAATCAAATTTTGTTACTTATTTCCACGTTTTGTTAAAAAATTGATTTTTAATTTAAATTTTTTTAAACGCAAGATAATGCAACTAACTTTCTTGAAGCTGACTAGCAGTTAAATGTCATATACAATTTTAAAAACTATATTTATATAAAAACTGCTTATATAGATATTAAATTAAAATTAATAAAAAAAATCTGACTTTGGGAGTTATGGAAGAGGGAGGGCCCTTTAATTGATTTGCCCAAGGGCTAATAAAAGAATTAATCTGGCCCTGTTGTGTTCTGTTCCACATTTTTTGATATTTAAAATAAATATATCAAGGAATACTACTTGGATAGTAAGCTTATGATTCTTGAACTTGCATAGTTTTTTTTTCCAATTTTATATCACAGATGTGAATATTTCAGTTGAAATATTGGCAATTTCATTTATTTTACTTTCACATCATTCAGCTCAATCTTTGGTCTTTTTTACATTGCTTTTTTGTTAAATGTTTACATTTTTCTGCTTCTTTTTAAATAAAATTGTTTAAAATAATTGCACTTATTACCTTTTACCAATTACAACCTAATTTTAATAATTACTCTCTTAAAAATTGATTGTTTTGTCCTTTTCATCTGATCGCGGTTCAAAATTACGAAGTATGCCACAAAATAGTACTCGTGATGCTTCAAAACTAGACGTTATTATAACTAAAATAAGCTATTTGTGTCGTGTAGCTGCAAAAGTAACCATCTCCACTTTTCAAAAATACGTTTTTTCAAAGATGTCCATTTGAACCTTTTAACATCTCACCATCATGAATTGGTAATTAGAATGCATTGCCGAAACGCTGCGAATGCCATGCAGTTTATTTTTTAAATCTCATTTTGACTAGATGGGACAGAAAATCCACTTTTCTCAGAACTTTTCTTATTTGGAGATGGCCACTTTACAGCTACACGGCACATTTATTACTCTGTATCTTAATTCGAAAAAATTTGCGTTGGTGGTAAAAGGAATTAATATGGTTCAATTTAAAGCTGGAATTTTCTCGATTACCTTCTTACTTTAAAGAAATATTTAAGAATCTATAATTTATCTTAAATTTTTTTTTAGTTGAAGGGGAAAAAAACAACCAAAACTAATGAAATTATAAACACTTTTGCTTCGTTTTCAAGTACGAAGTACGAGATAAATGTAATGAATCTTTTATTTATACATTTCTAATGTATCAAAAGTTTCACACAAACAACTGTTTGAATTCTCCACTCTGTTGCACTAGAAAGCAGAAACAAATGACTGAGCTCGCGTCAGAAAAACCGCACGTGTGGCCGGCCGTGGTTTGGATACGGCCGCTGAGGGAAATGGCCGCCGCGAGAAAACGGCGAAGAACCGCTCGTGTGGCCGTAGACTTACAGTGTCATTTTTTCATGAAAATGCGTGGAATTTCCTCATATCACTACTGAAGTACTTAAGAATGTAACTAATGTTTTTATTTTTTCTCTAAATAATTTCTTCAGTTACAAAAAATCACTTCCCGGTAAAGGCCTTTTACAAGCCTTTGCATCGTTAAAATCCATGAAAATCCGCGAAATTTAGGGTTGCCATACGTCCCGTATATACGGGACAGTCACCCTATTTCACTACTCAGTCCCGTATTACTATTCGTCCCGTTTTTATCCCGTTTTCTCCTTAAACTCCACTCTAAAAGATTATGTTGAGAAAAATAATACCAACGAAAATTGCCATGCCTCTATGAAACTGACTATGAAAGAGAAATGGCTAAAGTTTTCTGCGGATACAAAGCATATTGATTAGAAGTCATCTCTACTAATAATAAAGGAGAATGTGTGTGTGTATCCGTGTGTTGTTTGGTTCTCTACAGAGCGGACCGCACGAAATTCGGCACGAACATTCTTTCATTCTTTGAAGAGTGGGAATGGACATGTCTGAGCCATTTTCTTTTTTAATTAAAATTTTAATTAATTAAAAATTAAGAGAAATTTTGGAGTTTTTCCTTGATTACTTCCGAAAACATTAAACTACAAAAATTTTCACACCATCTGAAAATTCAAACAATTACCTTTTCAATGATATCGATTAAGTTTCCGTACGATCTTTTTCTAACTTTAATAACCTTTTAACGATATTTTTTGGCATAATTTACAACAATACTTTTCATTGTTGCAACGCAATTCAAACTGTTTTCATTGTTTAAGCAAATATTTAATTGCGTGTTTCTCTTTCATTGTTGAAAGCTGAGTTAATATCGTAATACATGTTGCTTTCATATTTTATTTCATCAAAAGTTTTGTGGAATCTGTAGACCCAGATCTCTGAGATATTAGGTATATGAAGAAATATATCCAGTAAGCTGAATGATTATGGCTGCTATGTCTTCATTCTTTTTAAAGCATGTTTTAATTCAGTAAACATGCCGCTGGCCATAAAATGCGTTAGAGAATTTTAATGTTGAAATCAAATACATATTTTGCAAGAGGAATAAGAAAGTGAAGATGGCGCCAACAACTTGCAATAAGATGCTGCATGTCATAATAAAATAGTTGGAATATCATCTTGTTTTGGTAGATATTTATACAAAATTTTTCGATAACACCGCCACGAAATGAAAAGATTGTTTTGAATGTTAAAATAACTCGACTTTTCGTGGCAGGTTTCATCATAGCTTGCAAAGGTAGAGGATGCGAAGACAAATGTTTGGCTGATTGTAAAGGAAAATGTGAAATCACATATTTTGCTCAGGTGAGAGTGCTAAATCCTGTTTAGTTTTTACGACAACATTCAGTTATTCATATGATATTTCTTTTAAAGATACTGTTAAAATACAGGGATATTCCAGGCAATTGCCCCGATTACAAATGGCTAGAACTTCCTTGTAAGCAACGATAGGAAGACAATTTTAAACCTGGGGGCAAAGGGGCATAGATGCCTCTGGCGGTAGTTTTAGGGGGCGCCATGGAGTCAACACAATACTGAGTTTATGCCATTTTTAAATCTAAACATGATGAGGAGGCGTAAAAATAATGACACACCCCTTACTCCATTTACGTTTATTAAGCCACTGATAAGGACTGGGTTAAAAAAATCATATTATTTTCAGGGCGCCACTTACTCTCTCTACGCCACTGGCCATTGTGACAAGCCGTTAATGCATTTATGTCACTTTTTAAAGCCAAATACGATGAGGAGAGAAAAACACCATGCCTTTGGTGCCATTTACACAAGCTAAGCCCCTGATGATGACGTGGGGGGGGGGACGAAAAACGCAAATTATGACGGGCGCCACATAACCTCGCCACGCCACTGATTTTAAACACAATACTGAAAGAAATTTAAAGTTTTGCTTTGTTTGGGTGCATAATAATTGCCCTATTTGACTTCCATTGGTCACACTGGCAACATCCGTGTGGTAGTCCATTCGACATTTTATACTGTGAAGCACAAGAAGGAGGTTATCCATGTGGTGAACAACTTGAGACTATTGAACACATTTTATTAAAATGTAAAATTTGGGGAAAAGAAAGAGACGATTGGCCAAAAAACTGGCTTAAAAAATATGTTTCTGACTTAGTGTTTTATTCGCCTTTCAAAAAGGGCGCTATTGACATAATTAAAAAGCTCATGTCTTTACGTTTGACTTCCTGAGTTGGGATGGAGATGTTTCTGCGTTCCTTTTGTTTTATTTGCTGTATTATATCTGTTTTATTTGTTATGGAGTGGCGGTGAGAACTCAGACCTACACGAACATTTCAGTGGTTTTGGAGAAAGAGTTGATTGCATTTGTGCTTAGTGGGCTACGTTTACAAAATTCCGTACGGCTTCGGCCAGATCGGAGGAGCTTTCGTATTTGGTACATTAGCTCCATATACATAGTATGAAGCACAGGGACAGATTCCCCATAGGGCCAACCTAGGCCATATCCTAGGACTCAGCCGTCAGGGGTCAATATACAGAAGAAATAACAACCAAATATTTACACACTTTTCAGTACTATTTTGAAAAGACCATATAAAATTATGCTTCTGAAATTTGCATTCGTTACATTAAATATAATAAGCGATGCATTTTTTTTGTCTTCTATGGACCTTACCGTCTCTTGCCCTTGCACTTCTTTGTACTGAAATCGATTCAATAAGATCTGCCCACTTCAACGACCCTTCAAGCCTATTCACTAACAAAAGCGCAAATGAAGAAGTTCTAGTAGGTGTTTCACACGATTTCACGAAATTTAATGAAGTATTTTTGCAGGTTTCTATGTTGTGTTATTACATAAGTAGTGTAATTTCGAATTAAAAATTTAATGCGGTTCAAGGATTATAAAGATTGTATTAGGTGATTATATCTTTCAAAGATAAACTATTTTATGTTAAATTGAAAATTATATATCAATTTTTTGAGAGGGAGCGCAAAATATGTTTTGATTTAAGGCGCAGAAATATGCAAATCCCGCCCTGATGAATCATATTGGCAGCCACAGATAGTCACAAGCATGTTCTGCAAGTGGCTGTCTGAATCTTCTGAAATTGCTTCTTGTGCCTTTATTTCATTAGGGTAATACTTGGAACTCTGTCTTAAAGCCCCATTTGCGTGCATCAGTGAACAAACTGAAGATAAGCACAGAGAACGCTTCACATGGTAATGAAATGGGTTTTAATGTGAATGTTGCCCGTGTTGTCAAAGGAAGTCACACAGACGAAGTTTTAAGTGCTCAAATAAAACTTTAAGCTTCCTTATGTTTTGTATTCAAATGTTAAATTTCCAGTCGTTGTTTACAAGGAAGTTATAGCCATTTGGAATCGGTGCAAATGTTTTCAATAACCCTGCATTTAAAAATAAAAAAGATGCGGTACAAACAAACGGTAAGCATTTTTTTTAATGAATCTTAGAAATAGTGTTCCTTAAACATCGATATACTATCCATACTAACGAAGCCAAGTCCATAGTATCAGGTTTCCGGAATTATCGACTGAAACTATCGATAGTATCGACTTTTTGAAAACTATCGATAGTATCGACTTTCTCAAAACTATCGATCGTATGGACTTTCTCAAAACTATCGATAGTATCGATTGTTTTCTCCTGGGCAATACTATCGACAGGAGCATTTTCAGTCGATAGTTTTAAAACTATCGACTGGAACTATTGATAGTTTCAAAACTGTCGATTGGAACTAGCGACTGGAACAATCGACTGGAACTGTCGATACTATTGATAGTTTCTAAACCATCGACTGGAAGAACACCTATCGATAGTATCGCCGGGGAGAAAACTATCGAAAGTTTTAAAACTATCGATGCTATCGATAGTTCATTTGACAACTTGGGAAAAGTATCGACTACACTATCAATAGTTGAACTATCGATGTTTAAGGAACACTACTTAGAAACTGTTTTTGATGATGTTATAGTGATAATGAAAATAACATTCAGAAATAATATTAAGAACTTGACGTTTCTCAAGAGAAATGATAATCCAATTAAATAATGCTAAAAGAATGAATTACCACTGTTTCTGAACCACCATCACTGTTTCAGATTTAAAAAGCAAATATTTATTGTAACCAAGTTCTTTTAAGAATTATAAGAGGAAATAAAAGAAAAAGTATTATTCAGTTCCGAAGAATTAATTTTAGTAAAGCTTTCTTTCAAATACAACAAAATTCGTCTCTGAATTTTTCTGGCTTTCGTAGCATTTTTCAACATTATATGGAATCTATATCTCTGAATTTATTTATTATGTGGATATATTTTATTATTCTAAATGTTTTTCAATTTTATTATTTTTAACTATTACATTCTAAAAGACAGATAAAATAGTTATGCTGCTTTATTAAAAATATGAAAAATGGCGAAATTACTTGGATATCAATAAATATTAGAATATTATTCTCAAGTACCAAAATCTCAATACGAAATATTCTGAACAACACAAATACTTTTCAGATACAGTTTTAAGAACCTACAATATTCTATAATCTCTTCATATTTAAGCCTTGTTTGATAGATAACTCGTTACGTTTCACTAACACAAACATTTATCTTCACATCACGACAACACAGATACACTTGATATAAAACGCATCTCAAAGAATACAGTTGAAAACACAGTTTCTAGAAATCATAACACAATCCTGGATGAACTCGAAAAGAAAAGTTTAAAAGCAGACGATTCAAAATTTCCGTCAGGAACAGAACTTGTCATGTACGATTTTTCTGGTTTGTTCATAATGGTTTCACAGATCGTTTTCCGGTAATCTTCCGATTTAGCAATCGCCAAATTTATTTTGATACTATATCAAGATCCAAATTCGAATCAGTTCTTCCTTTAGTCACAAAGCGTTGAATTCTGTGTTCTTTGAGTTTGTGTAATCATTTTTATTTAAATCGGTTAAAGAAAAGCTTTTAAGACGGATAAACTCCAATCTAAACGATTGTAGTTAGCTAAACAGTTTGTTTAAAAATTTAACTGCTAGTGATTATCTAAATCATGTGGTTAATAATTTAATCGCCAAACAAGCATTAGAAGTAGCAAAAGGAGGATAGTGAACAATTATGGCAGCCTTTTCATAAAATGAGGCTCTCGCTTTAAGTGAACATTTAGAGCTATAGCAATAGGAACATGGAATTTAATATTTTCAAAGTATCTTTAAGCCATAATATTAGAAACTCTAATTTAAACATTAATTAACATCTTCAAACAGAGTGTTGAAATTTTGAAGATTCCTATTGACTTAGCATTACCACTGGAAGTCAGTGGTTAAGTCGGAAGTCCTAATTTAATGCAAATAAACAAAACAGAAAACTCGTCCATAAATTTGTTAGATTCTGAATAATTTAGGAAATATATTTTACACTTGAACTTATATAAAATATTGTTAAAATTTAAGCTTTAAACCTTGCTGTTTATTTTACTTTTTTAATCAATTTGTTGCGCCATATTTTCTGTCCTATTTGAAGTATTTTTGAAAAAAGAATTACGGTTTATAAAAGGAATTACTGGAACATTTTTTTTCCCCAATTTTTTTGAACTCCGAAAATTGTTGGACCCGTGCCATTATGAAAAAATTTATTATTCTTTCTAGTTGAGTCCGTGTTCTTATGGTTGTATTGTTGATGGCCTATATAGCTATCACAGAGAGCCAGACTTTCAAACATGTGGAACAAATAAAGTAAGTTCATTTTTGTTTCTGTTTGACATAATTACGAGCCAGTTGTTAAAAAAATTGAGCTCTGAATGAATGGGAAACAATAACTATATGAAAAGCAATTATAAGAAAAGTTGAAAAATACTAAATATTGGCGTTTGTTACTCATTTACAAAATTATTGAGAGTTGACTGGAAAATACAGTAATTTGAGATTTGAAATTTTTACTATAAAAAATATGAGAGAAAATTCAAATAATTTTTTAGATGTCAGAACAACTTTTTACTTAGATTTTTTCCTTCTGCCAAATATTTTCGTGTCAAATTTACAAATAAATCGCGAAAAAAATGCATACAATAATTATAGAAATCGCTAGAATATTTATTTGCAGAAGAATCTTAGTTTATAAATAAGAAATATAAGTAATCTATTTCTGTATTTTAAAATGTAGGTTTAATAATTATTGAGGTTTTATTCCATAAATTATGCGAGTTCGATCAAAAGCAGTTTCTAAATTAATTATAAATTTAACAGGAAAAAACATTAACCAGCACGTCATAGTAGAGACTAGCAGCACCCGCACGCGTTTCCCGTGACATGATTATTATATCTGTTCTCAAAACCTGAAAGCATGAAAGAAAAAAAATAATTTTAAGAATGCCCCCCCCCCCCCCACATAACACGGGTATGTCGCCTCATTCCTTCCTTCTAATGGATCCTAAAGACGTTGAAAGAGAAAAATCTCTCTGAACTGGCAAGAGAAACAATCGATACAAATCAAATAAGAATGGTATTGATGTTCTTGTTTTAAATCAGGGAGAATTTTTCCAGTTATTACCTCAAAAAGAAAAATTGAAAAAGATACGTAATTAGAACTGATGCAGGAATTACACCACCTGAATTACATTCTGATTCAGGTGGAAGCATTACTTCCGCTTCGTATCCACACAGGCGCTAAAATCTAGTTTCTTGTTCTGAAGTATTATACGCAAACATGACAAATGGTAAAATGGAGTTTCTACTTAGCGTCGGCATACATCGATAAAATATCTCTCATCATACCATAAACACTATGAGGCCGCTTCTCCATAAGATTTGTATATCTTTATTTATATATCTATATAATGATTCTACTGTATGCTAATGTATGTGATATGTGCAGATTTATGTGTGCGGGTATGTGTGTGTTTGTGTAGTAATTATGTGTGCGTGTGTGTGTAATAATTATGTGTGCGTGTGTGTGTAATAATTATGTGTGCGTGTGTATGTAGATTCATGTGAGTGTCTGTAAATTTATGTGAGTGTCTGTAGATTTATGTGTGTGTGTGTAGATTTATGTGTTTGTCTGTAGATTTATATATGTGTGTGTAGATTTATGTGTGCGTGTAAAATAACAAACACACATACGTAACATTGCTCAGAAAGTGAGCAAATCGACTAGCAAGCGAACGTGAAAAAGGCGCTGAATGACGAATCATTCGCACATAATTAACTATTTGTGTAAACAATGAAAACGGTATGAATTTCATTTCAAAAATGAAAAGTATTCTTTTAAGTTAAGTTTACAATATTTTTTACGAATTTAATAAAATTGGAAAAAAATGTACGGAAACTTAATTAATATAATCGAAAAGATAACTTTTTGAAATTTCAGATGGTGTGAAAATTATATTTGTGCTATATTATTTTCGCAAGTCATCAAGGAACGAAAATTTCCCTTAATTTTTATTTAATTAAAATTTCTAAAAAAGGCGCCGAGGCTCACATTCCCTCCCTTCATAGTATTTTTACACACACATACACATTCTCCTTTATTATTTGTAGAGCAAACTTTGAAACAATAAACCGTATAATAATAATAATGACTTTAAAATGAAAAATTATACTTCTAAAGTTTATAAAATAAAACATGGTATTGAAACCGACTCTGACTCCAGCATTATTTTTAATCGACTCTGACTCCTCCAAGAAAGGCCGACTTCTCGACCCTCCATCCCTGATGTATTAAACAAATGCAGCAACCATTTATTTGAACTGAATTATATACGCATGAAGCAAGACGCATTGCATACATGAAATCTCACAGTAAAACCTCACGGAAAATTAAAAATCCTATTCCAGCAATTTAATTTTCCCTGTTTCTTTGTATGAATCACAAAAACCCGCACACAACGCCATCCATATTGCATTGTTGAGGGATCCATAATGCAATGTTGAAGCTTTCAACAATGAAAGAGAAACACACAATTAAATATTTGTTTAAATAATGAAAACGGTTTGAATTTCATTACAACAATGAAAAGTAATGCTGAATATTAATCTTTAATTAATATCTTTCTTACTAATTATAATTTAAGAAATTAAATGGTCAAAATGGATTCTTTGGATTATTTCCCATCTTTTGGTACTTTCGGCTCGCTTCTCCGTTCAGCGGTTAGTGAGAAGATGGCTTCACATACACACATGTCGAATTTTAATAGCGTAGATATTTATCATTTTTAACACAGATTGGTACAAGTGCTAAGGCTTATGCACTTACTTATGCACAGTTACATGATCTTGATCTTAATACTGCTTAAGTACAATTGCTTAATTAGTTTGTAAAAAATTACGCGTATTCCAGTAGAGATATTTATAATTTTTAACAAAGATTGCTATAAGTGTTCAGGCTTAGTATTACCTGAATACAAGTAGTAATGTTACTTATTTTCAATAATGAAGGAAACGCTTATGCATCAAAAATTAAACTATAAAAGTTACTTTAGTGGCCATAATTTGGAAGACCTTTTGAGAAAACAGTATTTATGAGATTTGATGGCTCATAGCATCAATTAGTTTTTTTAAGTCAAGTTTCTCTCGCAGTTCAAACTGTGCAGTATTGCAAAGAAGACTTAATCAAGAATGCAAATTAATAAAATTTATGGAGGTAGTAATCTTAGAACACCAATTATAAAGAAAAAAGTGAAACACTGGAAGAAATGTGATTTAAGAAATTACCCACTATTTCAGATAATTTGTGGATTACCAATCCACAAACAGTTCCAAATAATCCATGGAGACTTAGTTTAATCAATTACCATCAATAACATTTTTATAAAAAAATGTTTAAAAAAATTTAGTTCCAATTTAATTGCAGAACTAAAATTACGGATCAAAAGAAAAATAATTTAGAATGCTTTTACCTGGATTTCTACTTAAAGGATTCCAAAACGAATGTCTGAGGGAAATAATTTATTTCACTTCAGGAAAATACTTTTAAAGGAATAAAAAATTAAAAAGTTAGCTTTTGTTTGCCAGTTGCAGACGATATTTGTAAAAATTAAATTAAAAATAATTTGATATAAATACTTTTAATTTTCATGCTCTAGTTTATCTTTTGAATCCGTCGGTGTTTATAGAAAAAGAGCAGATGAAATTTAGAAATGTCTAAGTTTTAACGATCAAATGAAAAGAGTTATAGATTATTGTGAAATAAAATTCAGTAAATGAAATTATTTAATTTAATTTCATAATTATTTCGAGATAAATTCTAATTTTAACGAGGAAATCACAATCATGTGTTCAGTTTCGGGTAATAAGTTAACTATATACTATTTAATGACTATAAATCATTGAAATTTCTTTAAGGAAAATATTAAAAGTTTTATTGAATTTTAATTAAAATATGTTTTTTTAATTTCAAGGTATGTTACCAAGGGCAATGCCTGACGACTGATTATACCGATCAATGTCAAGAACTTTACGGAGGAGACTACATTGCATTGGAGGTAATGAGTTAACATAAAATAATATTTAAACTAACTTTTATACCGTAACTAATGTAACTCGTACTAATGTACTAAGAAACTAATGTAAGTCGTTATTCATATTCGTAGGGCCGTCTAAAGAAATTTGAAGGCTCTAGGCTAGAGTAATTTGGCCATCAGAGCCTTAACTCTCTGACTGTGTATCCCGCAATTTCTGCGGGTTGGAAGCAAATCTATTTTCTGCTGCATCCTGCGATAATGTGTTTACTTAGTACTTGCCCAGATAGCACGTACGTTTGCAGCAAGTTTGATTTTTAATTGATATTATCTTGTCATGGCAAATTTGACGCGTCGATATTGTAGCGAAACTGCTGCAAATTAACCAGGAAGAATCGCCACCCTCGCTTGCAAAACGAGTTCGCCACAGCGAAAATAGACAACTAGCGCCACCCCTCCTTGCAATGCAAGTTTGCTGTGAATTTGTCATGACAAGTTCACAGCACGATTCAAAAACAAATTTGCTGCAAAGATGATAGCACACTAAGAGACACTAAAACAGTGAAAGATCTTTCTCTGTTTTAAAAAACATCCGATTTTTAATAGCATCTCCTAGACCGTCCTTCTTTTTATTAATTCAATAAATCAATGATAATTTGTGAAAAAACTAACTTTTTTATAAAAAAAATTTTGAAACATTTTCCATCTTTTTACTAGAACTCGCACTTTGAAGAAAACTTTATCGCCTTTTTCTTAATGTTGAAATTTTAACGTTTATAAACAAAATTAAACCTAAAAAACAGTCAATGTTTGTTGAAAAATAATAACTTAGACATTTTGTCCCATTTTAAAGTTATTACATTTGAACTCTAATTTCATTATTTATTCTACTAGCAAAACGTAGTTATTAGCGAAAATCGATCTCTCTTTGACTTCAAATCATATTCTCAACTCAAAAATTAATAAAATCAAGAAAACGGCTTAAAATAAATCGTATACGAATCGAATCGAACGATGTATTAGCGAAATCTATCTTCGCCTCTTAGAGTTTATCTGGCCGAGTGGTTAGAGTGTCCGCTTAGGAAGCGGTAGGTCGCGAGTTCTAAGCCGAGGTCGTATTCATACTTTGTTTTTGCTACAGTTTGACGTGACAAATTTGACACATGGTGACTTCGAAGCTGACGTTAACGTGCTGCAAACTTGTTTCAAGCTTGCACTCTTGTCATGTCAAATTTGTTGCCAGCTTGCAGATTTGTAGAGCAAGATTGCTGCAAACTAAAATTGCTATCTGGGTGTATAGCGTTGAATCATATTATACTAATAAACCTTTGCATATAAATAACAACTCGCTTGGCTCTACGGTATTTGAACACGTTTGCAAACGTTGCAACTAAATAGTGATTTTAAAAAATTACACTGTCAGAGAGTTAAATAGGAATTTGAGCGCTTTTGTCTCACCGAAAATATTTACCCAATGAATTGATTAAGGAGCAAACTATGGTATTTGTTATTAACGTGCTACTACATTGTCTATGTTATTGTAGCTAACTTCTAATACACACATGCTTTAGGATTTTCTCACTGATAGTCTCTGTATGAATATTTTCTGAACTGTTATGTATGCTTATGTAACATTATAAAGTAGGTGGTTGTCTAATTACAAGCCCTAATCATGTTTTTCTTTTAATGTATTTAAAATTATAATAAATAAATTGTCATTGCCCTTTAGCCAATTGGGTAAGTGGGCCCTGCATATTCGAAATGTCAATAAATAAAATAACAATTGCTAGAAGTTAGATTAGATTGCTTGAAACCAAAATTACAGACTAAGATTCGATAAGAATATTACAAAAGCACCGATTAAAATTCGATTGCATTGTTATACTTTTTGTAACATTTCTATTAGATGTTTTTAAAGATTTAATTAAAATCTCAACTGTAATTTAAATCCTGTACCATGCCATTAAGAGCAATATTTTATTGTAAAAATCCTTATAAATCAGATTGGAGTATGAAACAAAATTTTGAAACAATGTGATACATTAGAATTTCTCCAGTAAACGAATTTTCAACATTCATTTTTTTATTTATGCGCCTTAGAGCAT
>BGPR01027769.1:0-19072 GCA_013235015.1 Araneus ventricosus
GTACACATACAAATGAAAAACCTTATTCTTGTGAAGTGTTGGAAATTAAAATGAAATTGTTCAGTCACTGAATGAAATGTATCTCATTAGTTAATTTCATGACGTAGCCGAAGTTATACAGCATTAGTCGAAGTTGATTGGTTGTTACAATCTATATGTATTTTATTAACTTGTGTTTTTAGAATAAGCAGTCGAATGAATGGCTGTTCGTGAGTATGTAAGCTGCAAGAAAGCAGCATGTTTCTTTTAAGTACCTGTATTAAAGCTATTTTTTATTTTAAACTAACTGTCTGGTATCTGCAACATTACATTCACGGCATGCCAACATGAAGTATGCAACAAACAATTTTCTTGTTAAATAAACATTTTCATACTCATACAAATCGGAAAAACTATTTTTTGTATGGGGTCGGTCTTAAAGGCTTTTAAAACGAGACGCAGCACGTCAAAATGTTGTAAATTTTTCTGACGTCGATGTTATGGTGCATTCGCTGTCCTTGTTTTCTTTGAATAATAGTGATGAGAAATCCCTTGAAAATGAGCTCGATTTGAACGAGAAATGGAGAATTCCTATTTAAATATTGTAGTTAGTGAAGGTGTTGCTTTTAAGAGTTTTTTTTTATACATTGTATCAAATTTTTGACATTTCATTTGTAGTAAATTTTTGTTGATGGATTATGTGTAATAAAAACAATTTTCTTTTTATGCTTGTGACCACTTCTTTTATAAGAAATTGTGATACAATCTTGAATGTCATCAATATCATCAACACCATTCATTATTAAGTTGGAGAAGAGCTTGATTTATCCAGTAACCGTTTTAATGAATGGACAGACGCGGGAATAAAGATCTAGGTAATTTTTACAAACTTTTCATTAGAACATTTTGAGAGTTCTCTGCGGTTTCAATAAACTATTTTGTGTTTGCTAAACTTAATCCTTTCTTTGTAATCTTTCTTGAAACTAAAAAGCTCCAAATTCGTCTCCTAGGAATAATCTTAATATAAATAAAAGTCATTGTGGGTATGTTCCACATCTCCTCCTAAACCAATGGACGGTTTTCAACCAGATTTTGTACACTTATTATTTAAGAGAAGGGAAAGACACTTATAAACTTTTTTAAGTCCAAAAGTTAATTAAACAGGCAGTTAATTAGAAATTAACCGAAACCGTTTTTCCGCAGTAACTTCGGAGCAAATTGTCTGACAAAACATTTTTATACCATCTTAAAGTTCAAATTTTTACCTTTTCAATGATACCAATTTCATTTCTATAACATTTTTCCTTCGATTGTTATTAATTTTTAAAAGTTCAAACAACAATTAAATAATTAACAAAGCCCATTGACTCGGCGATTCTCGATGAAGATTATTTTATTTTTCAAACGACTGTCGCGTGATCCTTCAGGAATGCGAAAACATGTGGAATAAATTATTTTTAAAATGAACTATCACGTAATCATTTTTTCTGCTGTAACTTTAAAACTAATTGTCCGATAAAAATTATTTTTATACCATCTTAAAGATACAAAGTTTACTTTTGCAATGATACTAATTTTATTTCTGTGACATTTTTAAAGTTTACTTTTGCAATGATACTAATTTTATTTCTGTGACATTTTTCCTTCAATTGTTATTAATTTTTTAAAGTTTAATAATTTTTTGCGTGCAGACGATTTTCAAAAAACGCAAATTTATACCTACTTCGCTGCTAGGAAACGGTTAGACTTTCAATTAATTTATCTTTATTTCTGAAAATTTTGCTTATGTTTATAAATATCTATAAAACAAGGCAGAAATTACATATATCTGTCTGTCTGTCGGTCAAAAGAACTCCTCCTAAACGGTGAACATTAGCGACATGAAATTTACACACAAGGTCCTATTTTCAACTTTCAGAGTTAATTAGTTCTTAAGATATTTAATTAAATAACGAACATTAACCGCTTTTAAGCCTATTGCTTAGACGTTTTTTGCCAATAACTTCTGAAATCTTTATTAGACAACAATTATTTTTATGTCATTTTAAAGACCAGAAAATGATCTTTTTAATGCTATTAATTACATTGCGATGAAATGTTTTCTCTGATTGTTATTAAGGTTTAAAAATATTTTTGTAACGTAATTTCTAACAAGTCTTTTTATTCTTATAGAAATAAATTCAAGCCAAATTACTGTTTCGCGCGCGGGCTTTTGCCAATGTTAAAGTTAATATAAGAACATATTGCTTTCTTTCACCATTAACAACAAAGGAGACTTTACACTTCCGGTTTCCTGTTGTCGTAGCATTTACAGCTTTTAATACGGTTACACAGTGATCCAATGACGTTAGTGAATTATTCTCTCGATGTTTTGCTTAACTTTCACAGTGAGGTATTGCAGAATATCCATCTGTAGATACGGTAATGAGCATTAACAAGGAACATCATATACTGTAGAGCTCTTCAACATCTTAGAATTGTCAGGGCACCTTCCGACAAGCCGAAATTGAATGCCGGTGTGCCGGTACTACTAATACGCAACCTCGATATACCGAGACTGCGCAATGGCACACGGTCGCAAATTACACACCAATGTCCAAAGGTCATGAAAGCTACTGTTATGACTGATATAGGGAGAAGAGAGAGTATTTTAAGTCCACGACTTCCGATAATGCCGAAGGATTTATCATCTCAGTTTAGAAGGCAACAAATCCCTTTAAAAATGTCATTTGCCAGGCTCAGAGCCAGATACTGAAAGTGGCAGATGTACATTTGGAAAAACAATATTTTTCGCATGGGCAACTATACATGGCGTGTTCACGTGTGTCCAGCCCACACAACCTCTACATCCGTGCAAATAATGTGGTATACAAAAGTATATTAGAATAGATAAACAATTTACATAACTATATCAGCATACATGTACAGTACACTACTGTCAGCCGTCAAATTAAGTATTATCTCCGTCAGAACTTTTACTTTCCCCTTTCAAAACGCAACAAGACATTTACATTCGTGAATTAAAAAAAAGAATAATTCAAATTCTTCGCGCACGAAGTCGCGGGTAACAGCTAGTACTTAAATATAAATAAACGAATTGATGGAAATTCAATTGAAATTAGAACCGTCGTCGATTTATATCTCCGTACCTTACAAACTTCACTTATGATAACATTTTTAATTGTTTTATAGTGCACTATCTGATCAAAAGTATCCTGATACTTTCGAATTTTCTTATTTTTTAGAATTTCTTCTGAAAGGACTAAACTGACTGCCCTTGAACTTTGACCATGTTAAAAATAGACAACTCGCATTTTACAGTGAAGATTCGTTCCTGAGGGCAACTAGGGGAAAGGTCCACAAATTCATGATGACAAAAATTATTTTGGCCATCTTGATTCAAAGAAAGTTAATAACGAGATGAAACTTTCATCAATGGTTATGTTGGATGTGCATAATATTTACATGTATTTTCGTAAACACATCACAAATATCCGGGAAGATATAAAGCTTTTCTTTAAAAAATCCCAAAATTTTATATGAGCGAGCGAAAACAAAACAGGAGATAAAACATGCCCATCACAAACTCCGTCTCAAGGACAAAGTGACGTAATCCTCCCGCTTGGTACCAGAGATTGCTAAGTACGCAGTGAAGATCAGTTTTGAAACGAATGCTTAACAAGTATGTGATTATACAGACCGACAGACAGTCAACGCGTTGACGGATTTCGCCCAAAATTTTATACGGACCAACATTCATGACGATAAAACTGTGTACCCAATTTTATCCATCTAGCTATTCAAGTTTTTGAGTCATCGTGTTCGCATGACTTCGGACATACAGACAGATAGACTTCCCGTGGAGGGATTTTGTCCAAAATTTGATAGAAACCTACAAATTATGTTTAAACACCACATACCAAATTTCATTCCCGTAGCTTTAATAGGTTTCGAGTTATCGTGTTCACAGACAGACATAATTTCAAAATTGTGCTTTTCGGACTCGGGGAGGTCTAAAACGTGGAGATTCGTCAAAATCTCGAGTTCGAATTTTTTGACGATTACAATCCTTTCTCTTTGTATACGAGAAAGTAAAAATGGCAATATGTTATAGAAGCTTTGTGTAAAAATTTAGAAAAGAAATTGAATATTAGAGAAAATGTGAGTAGTTGTAGTAAATGATATTTTATGCGCATGCGCGAGACATAGCGTAATTTTTCTTTCATAATTTCAAAGCCAGATATCTAGGGTAACTTATGTAAAAAAATCCAGTCAAATATCATTAACATTTAGAAAGATATCAGCATTGCAGTGAACAGAATTTTTGTTTCCCTCCAAGAGAAACAAAACGATGAGGGGTTTTTCACAAATTGATATTTTTAAACTTAAATTTTCGAATACTAATCGTCGAATTGCAAATTACATTATTTTATTTATAAAAATGCATGTTCAATCTTTATTAAATCCTATAAAATTATTCGAAAAATTATGACATCGAGCATTACCATTGCTGAAAGTTTTATATCGTTATAAGCTTTCTTTGAAGTGGGGTGGGCCAAAATAATTTTCTTCTACATCAATTTGTAGGCGGTCCCCTAATTGGCCTAGGGACCGAATCTTCACTGTAAAATTGAGCTAAGAATATTCTTTACATGGAATTTTTCAAGGGCAGTAAGTTTATTCTTTGAGAAGGAATTCTAAAAAATGTGAAAATCCGAAAGTGTCCAGATACTTTTGATCAAATAGTGTATTGTTACAAATATGGAAAATCGCTTCCCAGCAATGTGAGTCTTATGTTTGGGAAGAGAGTTTTACAGTGATAAGTATGGGATGGCTAGCAGCAGCCACGTCTGGTTCTCCGACCTTGGAGACGAAATATAGGATCTCAAAGGTGCTGGAATCTTCTCGATATTTCCATTAGGAGAGAAGATACGCTTGAATGTACTAGATAATTCCATGTGACGTCACTGCCTGCAGGGGGAAACTATATAAAGAGAGTGCTTGGATGGCGGAGGGTGTGTTGTTCGACTGGGATCGACTTGGAGCGCGAACGCCTTTGGAGTGCTATCCGCAGTGCGAGCTAGAAAGCTGGTGAGCTGAGCGCTATTGAAAGTGCAGTTATTGTCGTTACTAGTTATTTGCTGACTGTTTGTGTTGTTAAATATCAAAGTGCTGAACTGTCATTACCTGTGAATTGTTGTCTATTTACATTGGTAATCTGTGCAAGAACTATTGTTTCCTGTATCTGTGCTACGTGTTTTCCCGCATATTTGTAAATAAACCTTCATTCTCCATTATCCTGCGTGTTGGATTGTTCACACCATACACCCACAGTAAGACTTTTGCAACAGTATAGTGAAACTTCAAAAGCATTAGATTTCAGACCCAAAGTCCTCCAATCTCGAAGATGGAAATGTTTGCCTCCGTGTTTTTGACAGATAATTCAATAACTTTAGGATTTTTTATCCGAAAAATTATGAGCCAAATTTTTTTATAAATGGAAACCTTATTTATGTCATTCTAAATTATATCTCATAAGTCCCCGACATCCTGCTGTACGCTTCTCAATGTTTTTTGGAAGGGGGGGGGGTGATAAAACCGTATCAATGTGGACATTTTTCTGCAGAATAATTTTAAGTCGGATATTGTTAAAAACTTTATATTAGCAATATCGGCAAGTGGGGTATCTTTTTATACGTATATCACAACGTTTTCATAAAGACTAATAAATTATTATAAGAGGTTCATCTGTAGCTGTAATCATTCACTGAAGTTTCATTTATGCATGTCACCTTTAAAGTGTGAAATACAGTGGAGTCTTCCTATAACGAAATCGCTTGATCCCAGTTGAAAAATTCTCTATACAGAAAATTTCGTTATACGGAGATTAGAGATTTTTGCAGTTATTTAAGTAAATGTTACAAACTTTATAGTAGGTGCGATAAGTTCAAAAGTATTTAATTATAACTTTCGATTAAAAATGAAGTAATATATATTATAAATTTGTTAAAATTATACTAATTTTTATTGTATAAATAAAATGCTCAAAAATTAAGACAATTCACCAATTTAGAGAATAATACGTACTAGTAAGCACTTACGTTTATTGTACTTGAAAAATTCCGTTATTTTACATTGCTTAAAATTTCGTGATGTTAAATTTTCATAAAAATTTTCACATTTTAAGAGTGAGCTAAAAATAGAGTCGGGCACATTTTCTTTCATTTGAAACCTCTTAATGGTTTCGAGTGATTGTAGCATTTCAGTCCAATGTGGTTTTGGCTGTATCTCGTCTTCATTTTCGGAATCACTGTCACTTTCCTGGCCTTTAGTGTTGTCCATTAAACTGTTAAAAATCTCTTCATCTGTAGGATATGAAGCAGTTAACAGTTCTGCGTCCACTAAAAAGTCGGAGAGAGTTACTGTTCAGCAACGGATTCCGAGACTACCACTTTTGGACGATTTTAGCATAATCGATCACCCTCTTGCAAAGCAAGTTGACTCCTGATAGCATGCACACTTGCAGCAAGTAAGATTTTTCTTGATATTAGCTTGTCATGACAAACTTGACGCGACAACTTTGCAACGAACTTCCTGCAAAGTAACAAAGCATAATCGACCACCCTCCTTGCAATGCAAGTTTGCTGTGAAATTGACATTGCACACTTACACACCACGACCTAGATACAGTTGCATATATCTGGTTTTGATCTTTGTTTCTGTTTTAAAAAACATCCGATTTTTAATAGCATCTCCTAGACCGTCCTTTTTTTCATTAATTCAATAAATCAATGATAATTAGAAAAAATAGGTCTTTTTATAAAGAAAAATTCTCCATCTTTTTACTAAATATAGAACTCGCACTGTAAAGAAAACTATATATCGCCTTTTTCTTAATGTTGAATTTTTAACGTTCATAACCAAAATTAAATCTAAAAAACAGTCAATGTTTGTTCAAAAATAATAACTTACTTTGCGACCCATATTTTTAAATGTAATTTCTTTTGAACCCTAATTTCATAATTTATTCCACTAGCAAAACGTAGTTATTAGAGAAATATCACTTTCCCTTTGACTTCAAATCATATTCTCAACTCAAAATTTTAAAAAATAATGAAATCAAGAAGACAGTTTAAAATAAAACGCGTAAATGTACGATATATTAGCGTAATCAGTCGTCGGCAATCGAAATCCAGCTGTCTGATTGGCTAAAGCGGCAGATTTAGGAATCGGGTTGTCGAGGGTTCGAAGCTAGTTTCGTCTGCGTACTCTGTTTTTGCTATAGTTTGCAATTAGTTTTACGCAACAAGCTTGCTGCAAGTTGGACGCGTGGGTGACTCCCAGTTAGCAATTCTAGTTTGCAGCAAGTTTAACACGGCAAGAGTGCAAGCTTGAAACATGTTATTGCAAACGAGTTAGTCACAACGCGCAAGCTTGTTGCGTCCAACTCATTGCAAACTATAGAAAAAAGAGAGTACACAGACAAACCTCGGATTCGAAACCCCGACAACCCACTTCAAAGCCAGTCGCCTTAGCCATTCAGCCAGCGGAACTCAAACAGTGGGATGATAGATTGCGCTAATAGATCGTGCATCTACGCGTTTTATTTTCAACTGTTTTCTTGATTTCATTAATTTCTTAAATTTTGAGTTGAGAATATGATTTGAATTCAAAGAGAGAGAGCAGTTTTCTCTAATATCTACGTTTTGCTAGTAGAATAAATTATGAAATTAGGGTTCAAAGGTAATTACTTTTAAAAATATGGGACAAAATGTAAGTTATTATTTTTCCACAAACATTGACTGTTTTTTAAGTTTAATTTTGTTTATGAACGTTAAATTTCAACATTAAGAAATAAGCGATATATAGTCTTCTTTAAAACGCGAGTTCTATATTTAGTAAAAAGATGGAGAATTTTTCAAATTTTTTTATAAAAAGACCTAGTTAGTATTTTACAAATTATCATTGAATCGGATGTTTCTAAAACAGAACAATAATAAAATATATACAAATGTATACAGGTCGTGGTGTGTGGTGCCATCACAACTTTGCAGCAAACATTTTTTGCAAGTGGGTTGGTCGATTATGTTTCGTTACTTTACGACAAAGTTGCTATCAAGTTTGTCATCAAGGTCGCGACAAATAATCACACTGCTGCAAGTGTGCGTATATCTAGACTACTCGTTCAATAAATTGTTTGAAGCAGTCTCTTGCCGTGTCAAGAGCTTGGTAGAACTCTCAGATATGCAGAGCAAGATTGCTGCAAACTAAAATTGCTATCCGGGACTGTAATTTAATTATTTCACACTTTATCTATTTTTTCGATGTAATAACTAGATATTCTATAGAATAAATGTTAGATAGTTAAAGAGTAAGATAAACAACTTGACATTAAAACAAGTCCATTTTTTTATAAATTATACACTGACGATTGCAAACAAGCCATAACCGGTTCAAAACTGACTTAAACTACTGCGATACTGTTACAAAACTGTAACACCGCTTTCCTGCCATATTAGTCTTATTGTTAAGAAGAGAAGTATTCATATTGGTTGGAAGTCAATGACACCAAGCTTGACGGCAAAATGAAGGTTCCGGAAAACACAGGAATTTTCTCTTTACCTCTATTAGGAGCGAAGTTATGGTCAAATTCCACTATAAACGCAGATTTCTTGCAGTCAATGAGCTTGCACATCTTTCACTTTTACTTTTAAGACGAACTTGGTTAAACAAAATTCTGTAATATTTTTAGTCCCTCTTATTTTCTTGTGTCCACCATTACCGACTGTGAGTTCGTGTACGCAGATTGGGAACCTCTACACTATACTGGCGATCGCTTAAATTGGTATGTTTCTAGAAAACGGAAGTAAACCCTCACCATGATGGGAATTCTATGAAACTGAAATAAAATAAGAAAACTCCTCCATATTTTAATGTATTTAGTCAGATTCGGTTTCATGAAATAATTTAATTTAACTAAAGTTAAATGTTTCAATCAATAAATGGCCTTATTTTTTATAAGTATGGTTTTATTTGGTCATTCCGATTGGTGATCTGGCTTAATGATGTACAACCCCAACTATCTAAGTGAAGATGTTGTCGAGGATCGATCGTCTTATCCATAATGAAGTATATTAATGGGAATCCATCATAAGGTTTTAGAAGGTTCACTCTACCAAATTATATCAAAAATATATAAAGTCAAACCCCGTTATAACGAACCCTCAACGGACCGACTCAGAAGTTCGTTTTAACCGAGGTTCGCTGTATCCGTATTTGCAAAAAGTATGCCCTAACATGCTAAGATACTACTTTTTTAATAAACTTTTTAATAACATAATATTTTCATTAGTAATTAGGGACAAATTAAGTATTAAATAATATACTCAATAATAAACAAACTAAACATTTACCTTTTTTTACATATTTGCTAATCCACTACATTGAAAAAAGATGTTATTTTTGGTTGAAAAGTTTTCGATTTTTATATACAACTCGTCAATTTTTTTATTCACTATTTTAAACAGGTCCACAACATGTTCGTCGATGTTTCCTGTGGCAAAAAAATTTTTCAAAACGTTTGCAGCTTCTTTTGCATCTGCAATTGAAGGCCTTAGTTTGTCTTGTTCTTTCTCCATATCTGAAGACGAATCTACAATAGAGTTTTTTTTTCATTTACTAATGCCACGATAACTTCCTCACTTACTTCCCCAGATGTAATGACATCGTCGTCACAAGATTCGAAATGGTCGATCTTATTTTGTGAAAAAGCATTCACTCCGTGCTTTTCTAGCCATTTGGAGCGGGGGTCTTTCTCGCCGTCATCTTCCGTCTGTTGACTGCTTCCGTCCACATTTTCTTTTTCTGCCTTTCGCAACCTCTTGCATTCGTTTATGTTTTTTTCATATGCAGAGATAGAGTCACGATTCTTCCAGATAGTGGCTACAGTTGAGTTAGACAGGGAAAATTCTTTACAAATGGCTGATTGACTTTCACCGTAACAGAATGATAAGCAATTAAACTGAAATGACAGAGAAAACATGTGATTGCTCCTAGGTTGTCTGACCAGAAAGTCGCCCCCCTTCCCTGGTTGACACCAGGCCATGTGTCCACCGGGGGAAGGAGGGGAGATAGAAACTGAAAAGAGCCTTGCATATAATTCCTTTGTACCACTTATGGGGTTAGCAGCGACTCTAACAAAGGTACAATAGGCGAGGAATCTGGTCTCTGGACCAGAGTATTTCATGCAAAAGGGATAACTCTCGTAGAAGTGTGTTGACTCGAGCACAATTAGTAAAGAATGTCCCCTTGGGCAAGTGAAAAGTTTGAAGTTTTAGAAATTTTCAGTTCGCTATAACCGAGTCTCTAGCGTTTGCTGTTCGTTGTAAACGCATGAAAATACATTATTAACATAGGACTTCAGTTGGCACCATGTAAAGGGTTCGCTGTAACCGAGGGTTCGTTATATCCCGGGTTCGCTACAGAGGCGGCGGTAGAAATTTTCCGACGGGGGGCAAGCAAAATTTCATTAATTAACGTAACTTCAAAATAACACATTATAATTAATTTTATATTTAATTAAAGGTAATTAAGTATTAATTAGCGAATTCAAATATAATAATTAATTATTTGGAATAATTAGATATTTGTATACCGTTGGTGCAGTAAGGATTGTCTGACGGAACTACAAGCAATAATAGAAAATGAAGAATTTTGAACATAAATCTTGTAGCAAATGAAGATTATTTGCAGATTATTTTCTAAATGTCATAGCAAAATAAAATAATAGCTGAAAAAAGTGAAAATAATTTTTTTTATTATTTGAAACCTATAAATACATATCAACATATTTAAAATAATTGGCAAAACCTGAGGACCCAGCTCCAAATATTGGACCGATTTCGACAATTTTTATTTCATATGAAAGCTTATGACGTCTAGATATATCATCAATTGTTGCCAGGCAAAACCACCCTCTATTTTCAAGAGAAATCGGGAAAACCCAACTTCACAGTACATTCTCTATGGAGAAAATTCTTAAGAGGGGCCCCCCCCCCCAACCACTGGACTGATTTCGCCAATTTTTATTTTATATGAAAGCTTACGAGCCTTAGATACAACGTCAATGGTCGCCTCCCCATCTTCATCCCTCATTTTTGAGAGAAATAAAAAAATCACTACTTTACTGCACATTCTCTATGGAGAAAAACGTTGACTGAGTCCCCATCGCAACAAATAGACCGATTTCGGCAATTCATCTAGACACTTTGCAAGCATAGCTAACCAATCAGAATGCTCCACGTTTATTGTGCAGGTTTAAAATAGTATTTTTGATGAGTACGAGCTTCAAGAAAGAGCAAAATATTGTAGGGGATTTTTAGAGCGATATCACACTGCATTTATGGCTCTATCGACGGCTATGGCTCTATAGGGCACACCGCTGGACCTTGAGCCACGAAATTTGACTCAAGCATACTTTGGAGGGTGGGAATGTGCGCCTCGAAGCTATTTTTTTATATTTAATTAATTAAAACTTAATCGAAATTTGGACGTTTTTCCTTGATAACTTTCGAAAATATTATAGCACAAAAATTATTTATACACCATCTGAAAATTCAAAAACTTATCCTTTTAATGATACCAATTAATTTTTCTCTAATTTTAATAAATTTGTAAAAATAATTTTAGGCATAATTTACAACAATACTTTCATTATTACAATCTGATTGAAACTGTTGCCAGCGTTTACACGAATAATAATTAATTTCATACTTCACTTCCATTGTTGAAAACTAAGGTAATACCCTAATGGAAGTTACTTTTTTTTTTTCTTTTTGGTTTCATCAATTTTTCAGTGAAATCTGTAAACGAAATCCTCTAAGATATTGATTATATTCGGAAATATATCCAGTAAGCTTAATGATTGTGGTTGCTATGTTTTAATTCTTTTTAACACCATGTTTTAATCCAGATAACAGTTTTGTTTTTTTAAATTTAAAACCCACACCGGTCCGGCCTAGCCGAAAGGGTGAAAGGCCTTTAGTAGACCGGTGGGGAAATATAAAAGCAATATGACATGACACACAAAATCATCACAAACACATCACAGAACGTTACAAACATTACAAAAAAGGGACAACAACAAAATAAATAAAGTAAAATAAAAAACAAATTAAAAGTATGCCACTGAATAGATATTAAACTTGGAGAGAACCATAAATTAATTGAATTCTGTTTGATTTATATCACCAGATCTGGAACCAAAATTAAAAATATTCAAAACACTTAAAAAGAAGAACCCCCAGTATGCATCCGAATGAGCAAAATAAAAGCACAAGCTCAGTACAAGACACCAGTAAAAAGAAATAAAAAAAGGCAATAAAATTTTAAAAAAATATATCATTACAAAAACCCACAAATCCAGCTAACATACTGCAAGACGTAGAATGTGCCGAACAGTTTTCATATTGAAATAAAATGCGTATTTTGTGTAAGAAATAAGAAAGAAAAGTTGGTGACGATGACGTGCAATTAGATGTTAGATGACACGTTCAGTTACTTGACTCCATTCTTCGTTCATCTAGGCCAGGGATGGCGAACCAATGGCACGCGTGCCATTGATGGCACGCGACACAATATTTTGGGCACGCCACCGATCACAAAGTTCACTATGAAGCATTGACGGTACTATTTGACGGCACGTCTATGACCTCATTAAACTTTTTTTTAGAAAAAATGGCACGTTGATACATAAAGGTTCGCCACCCCTGATCTAGGCAATGAACAGAATATGTGTAAAGCTAATAAAACAACACGGGTTAAATGTCTATCACAATTTGAAGTTTAAAATGACTTTGTTAAGGGAATCATGAATATCAAATTACGCATAAGAGATTCAATTGAATTTATATTCCCGGTGGACAATGTAGTCGTCGAAGTCGTTTAGTATATAATACACCGAAACCTTTCTATAGCGGTCACCCACTGTTCCAAGGAAAATTCGCCGGTCTAACGGGGTATCGTGTTTGGGTGTGGGAGTACAAAATACGTATTTGAACAAGTCATATTTCGTCATTTCTGATATAGCGAATTTTAAGAATTATCCAACGAAAAATGTACTTTATCCGAAAATTTCTCTCTCTATATATATATACAGTCGGACCTCTATTTAACGCACCTCTATTTTGCGAACTTTTTCTTGGAACCAAGAACATTTTGCGAATTTCTTCGTAAAATAACCTCCAAATAGCGAAGCGCATTCTCTATTTAACGAACTTTTTCTTGTGATACAATATTTTTTTTCTCCCTATTTCTCAAAATATTTCTAAACAATTCAAACTTATTCTTTCTTTTAACACATTTTATGATGATCAATGACCTTGAATCTGGAAAATGTCAAATCGAAAGTTCTTGAGCGTCAAAGAAAAAAATTTAATTCTTGATGAGGTGGATAAAAGCGTGAAAAAAAAGTATATTGCTTTAAAATTTGGTATTCCTCCAAACAGCTTATCAAGCATAATAAAAAAAATTATGATTCATCGTATTCTTGTTCAAAACGTTTAAAAGCACGTGTCTATGAAGATGTGGATGAGGCAGTTTTGAAGTGGACAGTATGAAAAATAAAAACAATACAGTAATGAATTGCGATGAAGACGAAGATGGAAATGATCATGATGCAGAAATCAAGAAACCTTCGTATGATGAAATGCTAAAATTCATTAATTTTAATATAAAATTATTTTTTTAATTGAAAATGCAGTGTATTCCCGGACAATGTTTTGTTTTATTCTTGTTTTCTTGGCATTTCTTTTTGATGGGTAAATATATATAAAACAAATAGATATTAATTTACAAAATAAAGGTGTGATTAATTACTTTTTTAATAATATTTAGTGTTTATGAATTTAAAATCTGTTTTGTGTAGTTTAAAGTATTTTAAAAGGTGAATCACTATTTAACGAATTTTCCATGTAACGAACTTTTTTTTGGGATTTAACGACTTCGTTCAATAGAAGTCCGACTGTATATACAGTTCATCCACCGATCCCGAGACTAGTACTTTCGGACGATTTTACACCAGAAAGGGGATCGGGCAATAAATCAGATGAACTCATTTCTGGAGTTCTTTGTTGGATCACGCTAAGTAAACATCTTCCCTTCCTCTCTTCACTTTTCCCCTATTTTGATGACAATAATTCCAACTGGCGCATGCGCAAAAGCGTGGAGGGTTTCGGAATCCGTTGCTATACTATATGTTGCTATTTTTTTCTTTTGAAAACCAGCGGGAGTGCTCTCCCCTAAACTTTCTCGTATACTTCCCACAAAAGGTGCCGTTTCTCCTTCCCCCGCGTGGCTAAAAATATTCGAACCTACTGTTATCCAGAATCCGGTGACTATCAGAAGGTTTTTCATTATAGTGATTGAAAAATATCTAGGTAAAGAATTAAAAGAGATGCGTACCGATTAAAACGCATCTATCGCACACTGCTAGGTTTCACTCTTGCCGTCTCAAGGACAAACTGACGTAATCGCTCCTTTCGCGAGCACAGCCGATTGCTTCCGTACGCATGCGCGTGGAGATAGCAGATTGGTTTCAATGGTAAATTATACAGACCGACAAACAGTCAACCCTTTGACGGATTTGGCCCAAAATTTGATACGGACCTACATTCATGACGATAAAACTGTAGGAAATTTTATCCATCTAGCTATTCAAGTTTTTGAGTTACAGCGTTCGCATGACCGCGGACATACAGACTTCCCGTTGACGGATTTTGTCCAAAATTTGATAGAAACCTACAAATTATGTTTAAAGACCACATACCAAATTTCATCCGTGTAGCTCTCATAGTTTTCGAGTTATCGTGTTCCAGACATAATTCCAAAATTGTGTTTTTCGGACTCAGGGAGGTCTGAAACGTGGAGATTCGTCAAAATCTCGAGTTCGAATTTTTTGACGATTACGATACTTTCTCTTTGTATACTTCGTATACGAGAAAGTAAAAAGATAAAATCTGTGTCTGCTTGGATCTTTCGGAGATCACTTTTTCAATATTTTTTAATTGGAAAAATATATCCTAATTGTTCGTCGGTAGTTGTTGAGGAAAGGCTAAAGTCGTGGAACTGAAAGTTTCATTCGCTGATGGTCGCAACCCATAGCAGCAGATTTTTTTTCGGCGCATGAAAGACATAAAAGAACTCTTTAATACCCAAACCCGGTAGAGTCCGAAATTTATTTTTTTCTTCACATTGGGAAAGGAATGATTAATTTCGATCTAATTTACGATGTTGTTTTTGAGTGTATGAATTTTTTGTTCTTGCTTTCCTCCAATTTCCCTTAATAAAAGGACCATGATCGGAGAGACGAAAGGAATATATTTCATTGAAGTTGAATGGTCGACCAACCCGACCGTTCAGAGGGGTTTGAGTGGCTGTTAATAGAGGAGTTATTTTACCATTTTGTCTATGGGCCGAAAAATTTCGGGCCGAATAAAAATGGCCATTGAGGGGAGTGACATCTCTATGCATCGCCACAGTCTTGTATAATGCAGATGCTTTAGTTTTCCCTATTTCCGCAATATTGATTGAAACATTTGATCGATGGAGTAACTCAATATACAAATTTTCATCCGTGATCTCTTAGCCGACCGACCGAAAAGTCGGCAAAAATGCGACATCTGATTCGCTTGTCGTATTGTCGGTTATTCTGTAAAATGCGAACAATAGGCTCAATGGACGACAAGTGAAACAGATGTTGGTCATTCTGTTGACTGAACTTTTAATCAGTAGTCAAATTCGGACGCAAATCTCTTACCCTGACAGTTTATTATATAATAACTTAAAGATGGGATTAAAATTATTAGATTCCTTGATACCCAGCTCTCCACATCTCAAGAAATGGTAAAGATTTTTTCAGACGAGAGTCTTAATTTCTCGCCGACAGGGGGGCAATTGCCCCGCCTACTGGAGCCGCCTCTGTGCAGAGTGAGCAAATCTTTTCATTTTATATTTTAATGTATCCGAGCTTTTATACTGGACCTGAAAATGCAACGTTAATAAAAGGAGTGTAAATGATTCGTTCACGTCGTCTATAGCTTCCTTAGGTTTTGGCAACGTATCTTTGACGAGATTTATAATTTCAGACTCGTCTTTCCAGTTTGCCTTTTTAACCTCGTCAAATACTTCTATCAAGATGTAAAGTAACTTTGAAACGTCTGGCGATGTTGAAATGCAGTCTACCTAATTCTTTAGGTATATTTCTTGTTCGGAATATGACAATTTTTTCAAAGGCAAGCGAAATTCCCTAAAATCGTTAAGATATTTCTCGCTCAAACAAAAGCTTCTCTGTTTAAAGTAATTGGGTACGTTTTTCATTTTCTGCAACTCGTGATTTCGTGACTCGTCGTTTCGTGACTTCGTGTTGTTGTTCTCGTGAAAAAGTCGAGGTCTATCATAAAAAGTTATAGCCAGAGAATGGAGATGTTGACAGGTGGGATGATCGTTGAAGAATGAGCTTGTGGTCCAAGCCAGCGGCCTTTTATAAGGCCTGAAAAAAAAATTTTTTTTTTGAAATAAACAACACACATTTTGGTTTGAAACATGCACCATTCTTGTGCAGATTTATTAAGACGTTACACACATTTTGGTTTGAAACATGCATCATTCTTGTGCAGATTTATTACACACATTTTGGTTTGAAACATGCACCATTCTTGTGCAGATTTATTAAGACGTTACACACATTTTGGTTTGAAACATGCACCATTCTTGTGCAGATTTATTACACACATTTTGGTTTGAAACATGCACCATTCTTGTGCAGATTTATTAAGACGTTACACACATTTTTGTTTGAAACATGCACCATTCTTGTACAGATTTATTAAGACGTTACACACATTTTTGTTTGAAACATGCACCATTCTTGTACAGATTTATTAAGACGTTACACACATTTTTGTTTGAAACATGCACCATTCTTGTACAGATTTATTAAGACGTTACATTTGCGTCAGGCTTGTAAATTGAAACATCAATCAGTCGAGGAATCGGTCCAAGAATCAGTTGTCGAGGCATCAGATTCGTCATCTCTCACCACTCGTTGTATTTCTTTCATGTCCTCGTCCGTCAGCGGTTTCATACATCTCAAGCACAAGGACGATCTAAATGTCTCGCACAGTTACGTATATTGCTAGGCTTATGGTCTGTATAAATTGTAAATTTTCTTCCTTCCAGATAATGCTTGAAATGTTTAACTGAAAGATATATGCCTAATAATTCTGTCATACGTGCTATAATTTTGTTGTGTATCGTTTAACTTTTTAGAATAAAATTGGCTGCTGCTGAGTTTTCGTATTGCTGTAACACTGCGCCTATTGTATCCGAAGCATCTGTAAATAATGACAGAGGTAATTCAGAATTGGGAAAAGACAATAACGTTGCAGTTATGAGGTCATTTTTGCACTTTTCTAACTGTTTTTCAGCCTTACTCTTTCAGTCCATTGGATCTTTTCTTTGTCCTCTTTAGAACCTTTAAGGTATTCATGTAACAAAGTTTGATTCTTTTGCTGCACTTTAGATAACGATTTATAAAAAATTAAGAATTCAAGAAATGTTCTAAGGTCTTGAATATTTTCGGTCTTTTGTAATTCATAATAGCTTGAACTTTATTCAAGCAGAGGACGAGAACCTTGGGTGTAATTAGATATCCCAAAAATTGGATTTCTTCAACAGCGAATACAGATTTTGAAATATTTATTCTAAGCCAAAAGTATTCAATCTTTTCAAAACTAAATTAAGATGGATTTCATGCTCTGATTGTTTTGATGCAATGAGAGTCGTCTAAATATGGAAAAACAGTCCAATCCTCTGAGAACTTCATGGATAACAAATCGTTGAATGTTGCAGGAGATTGGATGAGGTGAATAAAGTGGAAAAGATTTAATTAGTGATGTGTGCCAAAGCATCTGATACTGCTTATTTTGCCTGGATGAGAAATTTTCACACTTGGATGTGACACTTTTCACACCTCTTGTGTTGTATGTTGCAAAGAATTTTCTGAAAAAAAATTTAAATGTGCATTTCGTATTCATGCAAAGAAAAACCTTTTCAGGATCTATGCACCAAGCAGTTTCACCAAGTGTAATTTAATAAACATTTGTATATACATACAAGTGAAAATATTTTCTGTGATGTGGCGTAAAAAAACATTTTCTCTCAGAAATGAATTCCCTAAATATTCATTTGCAGACATACAAATGAAAACCTTATTCTTGTGATGTATGCAGTAAAAAGTTTTCAGAAATGTACTTAAATAACCATTATCGAACTGACACAAATGAGAAACCATTTTCTAGATGTATGTAAACAAAATTTTTTTTTTTCTAGGAAACTTACTTAAATAAACATTTTCGTACGTTGCCACAAATGAAAACCATTTTCTTGTGAGGTATGAAGTAAAAAAATTTTCTCGAAAAATAATTTAAATGAGTAATATCGAACTCACAAAAAATGAAAAAAAAACCTTATTCTTAGATGTATGTAACAAACAGTATTCTCGGTTAAAAGTTTGTTGTAATGACATTTCGTATGCATACAAATGAAAACATTATTCTTGTGATAAATGCATAAACAATTTTTTCAGAATTATGATTTAAATGAACATTTTCGCACACATACGGAATGAGAACCTTATTCTTGTGATATCTGTAGTAAAGATTTTCCTTATAGGCGTAGTTTAAATAAACATTATCAAATTCATACAAAGAATTTTTTATTTTGGCTATATGTGGTGTATTCTTCTTTAAATGTTATGTGAAAAAGCTTTTACAAATTTAGAAATGTCATCTACGATTAATGCACCTTCCTCCAAAAGTTAAAGGATCGGCTCTGATTTTTTGCATGCATAAAATGATATTAACGCCTAAAAATTTGGACGCATTGTTTGAAATAGTCCGATTTATGAATAAAAATAAATCTTGTGTAATAACACAAATTTTATGAATTTTAATTGTCATGCATCTCATGTCATGCCTGGGATTTTTTAGAATTCCTTGGATGAATTACAAGCAGAGATAACAGACGTACAAGTGGC
>BGPR01027770.1:0-20479 GCA_013235015.1 Araneus ventricosus
TTTAATAACACGAACGTTCCTTGATTCTGTTAACAAAAATGTATTTATAGTCCAGATTGGGATAGAAACACAAAAGGTCCGTGAAAACATTTAAAAAAGATGTACGATTTCTATTAAACGAAACAATGAACTATTAAAAGTGCATTGTGTTTATAGCACTCAAAATACCACTGCATCTAAAACATCAATGACAACAATAATTAACATAAGTGAAAATCGGAAATTTTGGAATGAAAGTTTGAAATAAAAATGAATCCGGCCGGCAGACGTCCTCAGGGATAACCTGTATCAGGAATTTTTTCTGTGAAGGACCTGGCTTTCCTCCAAAATTTGACCCCTAGAAACCTTAAAATCCCAAGGTTCCGGAAGTAGAACAAGGGGTTAAATTTTAGACGTAAGTCGGCACACGAATAAACTAAATATAACGGTACTACAATTGATAACTAACATACATATTAAAGATTAATGTATATAAAATTTATACATTTTATCAATGAATTTTTATAAAAACAACTTTATTTTGTTCCAAAATACAAAGAAAAACTCCAAAAATTCTTTAAACTTATAGAGCAAGCATTGACAAATTTTTACAAACATTCGAAAAACATATTCACAAAAGATGTCTTTTTCATTATTTCTTAAACTTTTGTGACGTTTTTCATAAAGATGAATATAGGCGCTTTCACTTTTAAACGAAAATATCTAAAAAAATCAATTAAATCATGTGCAGTACATATTCTAACATTGCATACAAAAAAATTGCGTGAAAAACTTTGCATACCGCACATGTAAATACTTAGATCAAAAACTAAAACGACTCATTTGCATTGCAAAGATTTGTACAAAATATTTTATTTAAATAACAGTTGCTCCGAGTTTAGCATGAGAATATTAAAAATTTGGCGACAAAACTTTAAACTACTGTTCTTATATGTATGAAACAAGAAACTCTAACATTTCTCGCATAATATTAGCAGAATAAGCTTCATAGAGGAGAGTGAAGAAAACAATCCCCTTTAATAGGTGATATACGCACAACAAAAATTTTCTATGCTTTTGGTGATATCTGCTTAATTCTGTCTTCTTGAGAAACGCTTCACCACATACCTCAACTGAATGCGACTTCTCTTATGTTTGCGAGAGGCAATCTTATTACAAACTTTCTTAAGTAAAATCACTACAACATATACTATACGACTCATGAAAGTGGTGTCTCTTTGATGTGAGTGAGGTAATGCAAATTTAAGCTATTCTTTATTGAAAACACTTTACCAATGCCTCACCAGACTGAGGCTTCTCTTTTCTATGCTGGCGGTAATGTACATTCAAATGGTCCTTTCTTGAAAACGCTTTACCACACACTTCACAAGAATGAGGCTTCTCTTTTGTATGAATGAGATAATGTAGATTCAAACTACTCTTTCTTGAAAACGATTTACCACACACTTCACAAGAATGAGGCTTCTCTTTTGTATGAGTGAGGTAATGTCGATTCAAGATTGTCTTTAATGAAAACGTTTTACCACAAACATCACAAGAATGAGGCTTTTCTTTTGTATGAATGAGGTGATGTCGATTCAAATTATTCCGTCGTGAAAACGTTTTACCACATACCTCGCAAGAATGAGGCTTCTTTTTTGTATGAATGAGGTTATGTAGATTCAAACTACTCTTACTTGAAAACGCTTTACCACACACTTCACAAGAATGGGGCTTCTCTTTTGTATGAGTGAGGTAATGTAAATTCAAGTTGTTCGGTTGTGAAAACGTTTTAAAACATACATTACAAGAATGAGGCTTTTCTTTTCTATGAGTGAGGTAATGTGAATTCAAGTGGTTCTTTTGTGAAAACGCTTTACCACATATCTCACAAGAATGAGGCTTTTCTTTTGTATGAGTGAGGTAATGTGAATTCAAGTTGTTCTTTTGTGAAAACGCTTTACCACATACCTCACAAGAATGAGGCTTCTCTTTTGTATGAGTGAGGTAATGTAAATTCAAGCTGTTCGGTTGTGAAAAGGCTTTACCACACATTTCACATGAATGGGGCTTCTCTTTTGTATGAGTGAGGTAATGTAAATTCAAGCTGTTCTTTAGTGGAAACGCTTTATCACATACCTCACAAGAATGAGGCTTCTCTTTTGTATGAGTGAGGTAATGTCGATTCAAACTACTCTTTCTTGAAAACGCTTTAACACACACTTCACAAGAATGGGTCTTCTCTTTTGTATGCATGAGGTAATGTTGGTTCATGTCGCTCATTTTTGAAAATTCTTTTAACACATGTATCCAAGGGATAAGGCTCTTTTTAGTGTGTGCGAGATAATTTTGTTTCACACTGTCCTTTAGCCGATATACTTGACAATACACATTATAAGCATGACATCGCTCTTCTATAGGAGAACAGTAATATATAGTTAAGTTACTCTTTTGTGAAAAAGCTTTGTTGCTGATGACAAAACCGTGCAGTTTTTCTTTCAGTGCGAGTAGGTGATGAAAATCTATGTGACGTTTTAGAATAAAGGCGTTTTGATTATTTCACACACGTTCGCCTTTAAATTATGTGGAATATTTCATGCAAAATTAATCTTCAGTTGGTTGAAAGCGTTTTCCCACACACATTGCATGCATCAACTTTTCATTTCGCGAGACTCCGTTAATGATCTTTCAAGTTGCTTTTCCGAGATATTTGCTGTTGTCAGATTTCACAATGAAAATATCGTTCTCACATATGGACTTGGTAATGAATTTTCAAATAAGATGAATTTTTAATATTTTGTTGCAAACGTCACAAGTTTTCAACGTTTCTCCTAAGATAACAAAACTTCATTTGCCAAAATCAAACCAGTTCTTCGATCTTATTTTCATTCAAAAATCAAGAACAGTATGTTGCCATTCACAAGACAAACTAACCAATAACTATTGGTTTAAAAAATTATAAAAATGCTTCAAAATTTCACCGGAAAATGGTCTTAATGGGTCTATTCTCGTGCCCCGGTTGGGTTGGGAGCGTTTCTCCTCTCGACCGCGGGACGTTAATGGATTTTACTCGACCGAAATAAGGGGTTTGATTCTCGTACCTCGGTCGTTTCGAAATCTCGCTTTACGCTAGGAAGTGACGTATTTCTGCGTCGCGCGCAGGAAATCAAGCGATCATTATGGTTTCAGATTTAGTTCGAGTTTTGAATCGCCAAAGGAACTATGGCGAAGCGTACATTTGCTTCCCAATTCGAAATTATGTTAGATTATTTGGAAAAATATTCACAAATTTTAAGTGGTAAAGTTGATCGCATCTTTTCAAATGACACCAAGGGCAAGAGGTGGGAAGATTTAACTTCTGCTCTTATACTGCATCTTTCTTGCTTTCATAAGTCCATTGTTAAGGGTGTTAAACCATCTGTCTTTTACAAAATATACATTTATATTAATATTATACATTTATTTTTTATTAGAACATAAATTACAGTCTTTTTTTCAATATATTGATGCAATTTTACCATTTTTCTAGAGAGAGGAAAAGTAATAAACTTTTTTCCATGCCAATTATTTTAACATGAATAAATCTTTAAATTAATATTACAAACTATTTGTTTATATTTCCAATTACATAAGAAAATAAAACATGAAAAAAATTTATTAAATTCAGCAAGTTTTCACAACATTAAAAAAATTACATCTTTATCAAGGAACAAGGAAAATTCTTTTATTGTCAGATTTTGCAATTACTTTGTAAATATTTGACAAATTTCTTTGAATTAAAACCGAAAAAAAAAAATTGTAATGATATATACGGAATGAGGAAAGTCATTCCACACTCAATGTTAAAAAAATGTTAAAATTTTACCCTTATTTAATTTAATAAGAAAACATTAAGTAATTAAATCTTTATAAATGTAATTTGTCTTAGCTAATTATCAACTATCATTATTGACTATCTTGATGGAGTAGTAAAGATTTAATTGTTTTTAGAGATTTAATTACTTTAGATTGTCGTATTAAATTATTAGATTAAATTATTTAAATTCAATAAAAGATTTAACAACTTTTTAAAAAATCTAAAGTAATTGATAAATTCTTCTTCAGAATGGTCAAATGGATTACGTAAACGCATTAACGCTTTATCACCATGAGCAGTGGCCTAGCGAGGCTAAGTGGGGCCAGGGTCTTTACCAGTGGCTTAGATTGCGTAAACGATGCTCGTGGCATATCTTTCGTCTTCTCAATCGTATTTCACTTTAAAAAGTGACTTAAAAGCATTAAAGCTTCGGTAATATGATCACTGATGTAGAAAGGGCAAGTGGCGCCCGGAAAATGATTTTTTTATCCCAGTTTTTATCAGTGGTTTAACAAGAGTAAATAACGCCATGGACGTAGTACTAACTTTACACCCATCAAATTTTGCTTTAAAAATGGCATAAACGAAGCACTGTTTTGACTCCATATCCCCCCCCCCCCAAAAAAAAAGTGGCGTCCGGGGCATCTACACACATCTTGCTGCCCCAAACCCTCCTTCTTTAATCCACTTTGTTCATATTTTTGGTTGTTCTAATACGGAAGAGAAAGCCGAATGTCGTATGAAAAAATGTTTTTCAAATTTCCATTTAACAATCTTGAATGATTGGAGGCACTGACTGTGAGAATCAATTTAATAACTCTTATAAATGAAGAGTAATCTAATAACTAATATGGAACCAATCAAACTATAAAGTGTCGGGGAATATTTTCTCTTATTCCTGTAGTTTCCGAGGATAAACTTAAATCGAGGCACACCCTCCCTGCCTTGATGTCCTGGTCACCTGAAGAACGATCGCCGTAGCAGCTATGATACTGAGGTCAGACTACTAACGGTCATCACTGGCCCCTCAAGCAGAAGGTACATATCATCATCGGTGAGGGGTAACTCAGCCCCCACCATTAAATCTACCAAAATCCAGGAGCGGAAAGCCGCTTACCTATGCGGGGGCTTCTCATCTAACTACTCATGGTGCATCCAGGCGGAATTGCTTCTGAGGGTAATAAACGTCCCACAACACCTCCCTATAGTGTCCGAAAGATGTTCGATTGGATGTATGTCGGGGATTATATTGTTTAATACATTCATAAGATTTCTTTGCCGAAAAAGTAGATATCACTCAGCCTAACATGACGAGGTCCAGCGCCATCATCTATAACAGAGGTGCCCAACCCTATGGTATTCCGCAGGGCTTAGTGATAAGGTCTCGACTTCAGGGCCAAAGGGTTCCAGGCTCGAGACCCGATTCCATCCAAGAACTACCATGTAAACGGGTCTGGTGCACGATAAATCCATCGGAGCCGAATGTCCTCCCGCTGGTGCGGCGGGAACGCTTGGAGAGATGGGTGTCTCCTTCGTCGTCTGATCATGATTCCAAATTACGAGGTCCGTCCCAAAATAGCCCTCGTGTTGCTGCAAAATGCAACGTAAATATTAGCTGAGCTAAAACCCAAGAAGTGGTATGCGTACCCCTGGGTGTTTGCGGTCGACCAATTATAGGTACGCAGAAGTATTGCTGGCGGAACACTCAAAAAATAATACATTATAATGGAAAAACAAGTTATATAATATTTTAAACCTAAATTTGTGTCTAAAATGAAGGGAAGTTGTGTGAAGTTAATCTTCCAGCAGGAGTGCGTTTGTTTGGAGGAGATTCTTATTGTCCAATGTATTACATAATGCTGTCGTTATTTCAGTGGCGAATCCAGGGGGCTATGGGCCCAGAGCTAAGCCAGAATTCTTGATTTTATTTAAAATCACTGCAACTGTTTGTTTTTAATTTCTCTTTTAAAAAAATAATAAAAACGTAACATTGCTTTTTGGCTTGAAAATTTTCCTACTTTTCCAGTCATTCCACTTGTAGCGTTGACGCGGTCGGAGACAAAAAACCTTCCGAAACCTTCCGGGCTTCCGCGCATGCGCCAAGCGGTGTTGATTTCATTAAAATAGGGATAAAATGAGATATGGGAGAGGAGATATTTACATTTTACATAACCTTCCAGCGGGCGCGCTCAAAATTTTTACTAGAGTGTGCGCGTGTCGTACTTTTTAGGACACAATAAGTTTCTTCATTTTTACCCTTGCAGTTGTAAGTTAATTCATTATAGTATCAAGAGACACATCAGAGAAGCAAATTCTTTCCTCCAGAGTGAAAATTTATTTTAACATTATTTTCAAAATCTAAAATTATACTGAAATCAGAGAAAGCAATGAGATTTAACACTATTATTTTCTGAAAAAGGTATTATGCCATATATAATAAAAAATAGTATAAGACCAACTAAGATTGTACAACAAAACTTTCTTCTCGGTTTCTAATCATTATCCTTGCATTCGAAACATTGAACTCTTGCCGGAGAGTGACGCTTGCACGTATATCATATATAACACCTACTGTATTTCATGGATTTTGATGATCGTTTTATTTTTTTGAAACTCAAACCACAAACACTTTTTCTCAATGCTGGATGCTGTTCACTTGCTTTTTTCAGGTTGGGATGAATAATTTCGATTTAAAGGCATGATAATGTCGTATGGCGATTATGATATTTTTTGGGTTCGAGTAGCGAGGTGTATTCATAAGACTGAGGTTTTTCCAAGAAAATTCTTCGGCTTGGTGGATTAATGACAGGCTAATTGCATATTAAATATCTTTGACAATGCAAAATGAAATAATAAATCACTGTAATGCGCACTGGATATAAAATTATCAAACTGAAACGTTAAGACGTGAAAAATATTTTCAAATTACACGAGCGGGCGCGCTTCGTATTTTTAACGACAGAAGCATAAATTAGTATGAAAGCACATTGAAACACGGACAAACAAATTTAATCCTGAAAAGAAGTGTCGCATGAAGGAATAACAATGACCTTCAGACAGTTTTGACTCCGAATGTGAGAACAGAGCATGAAAAATCACGTTTTCGTAAAATTTGTGCAGGCGCGCCCGCTGGAAGATTAACGTGACCTAACAAAAAAAACTATGGAAATGCGCTCATCTGACTCACTGCCTGTCGCCCCTTTCCGGTGTAGAATCGTCCAAAAGATCGTGCCAAAAGTCTTTATATTTTGAAACGATCAGTATCTCCTGTATAAACGCGCCTAGGGATTGCAATCTGGAAAACCGGATCCGGTAATCCGGCATCATTAGACGTCTACCGGATCCGATAAATTAAAAAAAAATACATGAAACTGATTTCTTGAAAAAATACTCGCGTTGTTGCAAGAGTAGGTACTTAAATTCGTGATGTGTACGAGTCGTTCGACGCTGACTCACCCGCTTCACATATAGACATTCTTATTGTTCAATTGATAGATGAATTCTGTTTATGTTGCATTTACGAGTACGAGAAGGATTTAAGTAGATAATTAGACTTAGAAATGAATTGAATAACGATCCATATTTCTGATTTTTCTTTATAATACGACTTTCTTCTTACATAGTGACCGAAATAACTTTTTAAATTGTAAGTATGAACCTATTTGTGTTGCATTGCGGGTACTAGTCTAAAAGTTATAAAATAAACATGTCACTTTTGAAACCAATTCAAAATGAAAACAGGAATATTAATATACTTACAGAATAAAATATGATGATGATAGAAGACGAACTGATGATACATTTACTATGCCGAAAAAAAAGTTGTAAGACTAGAAATGAAAAATATCTTGGAAAGAGTTGTTCAAAATGATAGCTTTAAAGAAAACGTAGATAATATAGTAGAAAATAACTCAAATTCATCGTCATTGAAAAGTGATTTGACATTACAGAAAGAATTACAGATGCAAATCCAGCAAGATATGAAAACCTACAGCATAAATACCAAAAAAAAAAAGAGAAAGATTATGAGAAAACATTGGAAATGACTGCATGTGAAAGTGAAGGAGTTCGAGGAAAATACATGTTTTCTATTCACGAGTATTTGTTGACAATAAAACCAACAAGTGTAGAAGCAGAAAGGGCTTTCTAGGCCGCTGGTTATATTTGTAGCTCTATAAGAAGTCGATTGACAGATGACACAATTAACACTTTTTGTTCCCTACAATAATTTTTTCAAAACCAAAGTGAGTTTCTTAAAATTATTTGACTTAAAATATTAATTTAAAGTAAGTATATTAAAAAATACGAAGAAGTTTTAAACTCGTTATTGTATAATTGTGCCATTGATTAAACACATTCATGATGACTGTCATAATTATAACAATGAGACTGCTTGGCGTGTCTAAAATACCTAATTATTGTGATCTCAGATGATAAGCTTGATTTAGTTAGATTTAATATAAGTTACATTACAAGTTATCATTGATGTCATTTGTGAAATCTAGTAAGCGAGACTGAACTTAACCGTCCGTCATTATCGAATTATTACTAAACTAATATAACAATTACAATTTAACTAGTTACACTGTACTAAATTTTTATTTTTGATTCATATGTAAATGTTGATTAATTATAACAGTGTAAATAAAGTTGATTTCATAAGAAATTAACGCTTTTTTTATAAACTTAGTGATACACTCAGATTATCATCTTTTATACAGTTGATTTTGGAATGAAAAGGCAAAATAGTTTTGATGTGTCCAATCCGGCCGGATCCCGTCGGATCCAGTCGGATTGATGGGAATCCGACCGAATTGAAATTGGAGCCGGATTGCAATCCCTAAAAGCGCCTGCTTGAGGGTTTTTTTTTTGCATTCACTTGAGAAATAACTCCTTGTGCACCAACACAAGGCTTACAGAAGTAAGTAAAAAAGGGTTGAAGGAGCCTTGAAAAGAAATCATACAAATGCAAATTCCAAAAAAATAGTGCAAAAAAATACGAAACAAATGCGCAACAATTGGTCACATCCATAAGAACACATGAAACAAATTAAACAATGAGGTGAATTAATATGGGGAATAGATACAGAAACATATTCAAATTTTTAAAAAATTGTATAAATGTAAAAAAAATGGTGACATCTACACAAAAAATGGATGATAACGCAAAATGGAGTACAAGGTGAGGAGAAATTTTAAAAAACATATAAAAGCACACCAATACACAGAATATCCCACAACACATAAAATACGCACACGTTAAGGGTTTGATTCATATATATCTACTGTCTATCCGCCACTAGAACTGTCGCCGCCAAATTGTCTAGTTTACGGCGGTCGCTATAGAAACAGATTATTGTAGGAAGAATCCATTTCTAGTAGGTAGAAGTTAATTCAAATGCGTTTGGACGCAAAATGGCGCCAAGCGTAAAAAAAAACTTTGACTTCCGTTGGATTCCTTCTATTCAAAATGGATCTTCCCTAGCATAAACAGTTGCTATAGCGACCGCCATAAACTAGACAATTTGACGACGACAGTTCTCGTGGCGCACAGACAGTATATAAAGATTTAATTCCAAATATTGAAAAGGAAAAAAAATAAGAAAATAATTGCATATGCCAGCAAACGTACACAAAATTTTAAGTCTATAAAATGTGTGGAAAAATGCTGTCGATAAAAACAAGCCCGAAAGCCTACTAGGTCGCAAAGAAATTGAAGTACCGAGAAGTCGGTATTAAAACATTAAATATTTAATGCTTTTCAAGTACACAGAACTTGTAGTTTGATTCGATTTGATGTGACTTTCTCTGGCACAAGATCCTCGAATGGGATAAGCTGGGCCGGAAACCAAGAATCTTTACAGAAAATAAGTGCTTAAAAGAATCGTTAGTTGAAATCCAAGTAAAAAAGTGAGATGAATGAACCGACAGTACAAAGATACTAAAACAAGACATTTAAAAGAGATCAGATCAAAGATAAGAAAATTAAATATCATGGAAAACACCAATGTCCTGCAAGTTGTTTTATGTGGAATTTAACCTCTTCATATTAAATTCCACATTTAACATGAAGAGGTTAAAATGTGGAATTTGTCCCAATAAAAATGACAAGTCGAAACTGCTTGAGCAAAAGTACCTCAACCGACATCTATTAACAGCCAAACAGTCTGTTAAGATGTGTTTGACAGTTAGTATGTCACCACAATGGCTACATGTTGGAGGAGACTCCTCAAAGAGCAAATATTTATGTGTCAGTCGTGTATGCCCAATACGAAGTCTAGTTAACACGACGTCACAGCGTCTGTTAAGTTTCGTAACCCAATGCGAGAGAACCGGTTTAATGACATGGAGCTTGTTATTTGTTTCCATATTCCATTTTTCTTGCCACTGACAATGGCACCACTGATTGACGGCAGATCGCAGAGACGAGAGAGATCCCAACCGGTTGGAAAAGTGACGTCTCCCAACCCAACCGCTGTACAAGAATAGACCCGTAAATCTTTGAATTATCCGAAACATTAGTATCTACGTTGAATGATGTTATTTCGGATGAGAGCTGACGACTCACGGATCAATACAATGCTGAAAGAGTCTTTATGAGCAGATTAGATGAAAAATATTGGCCAATAAATGAATTTCTTGTGAAAACAATGTTAATAAAAATTTTTATCTATAATACTTACTTATTGCAATAATTACTCATTTATTATTATTACATTTTGTATTAATTACTTATTTATAATCATTACTTATTACATTACTTAATTATTGTATTAATACTTACTTATTGTATATTATTATTAATAATAAATAAGTCGGTTTAAGAAAAAAAAGCGAAACCCATATTTTTTTTCAATAACCGCCATGCCTAGTGGGGACACAACTGACGAAACAACAATAGCTCTTACGGGTCTATTCTGGTACCGCGGTTGGGTTGGGAGACGTCACTTTTTCCGCCCGTTAACGACAAGTGCGATTCTCGAACCCGTTTTTCCAACCGGTTGGGATCTCGCTCGGTCGAAAAAAGTACTCCGATTTCTTCCCAGCTCTATACCTGGCGTAAACGATATTCGCTAGCGAGAAATGTTGTTTCGATATCAGAACTTATCACATTTTCGTTTAAAATGGAGGCTGCTAAGACGTTAATTGTGTTTTGAAACGGTTTATCGAGATAAATGTAATCCATTTGATCAATCTGAAGAAGAATTTATCAATTAATTTAGATTTTTTTAAAAGTAGTTAAATCTTTTATCGAATTTAAATAATTTAATCTAATAATTTAATACGACAATCTAAAGTAATTAAATCTTTAAAAGTTGTTAAATCTTTTACTACTCCATCAAGATATTCAATAATTATAGTTGATAATTAGCTAAGATAAATTACATTTAAAGATTTAATTACTTAATATTTTCTTATTAAATTAAATTAGGGTAACATTTTAACATTTTTTTTTAACATTGAGTGTGGAATGACTTTCCTCATTCCGTATATATCATTACTATTTTTTTTATTTGGGTTTTAATTCAAAGAAATTTGTCAAATATTTACAAAGTAATAGCAAAATCTGACAATAAAGGAATTTTTCTTGTTCCTTGATAAAGATGTAATTTTTTAATGTTGTGAAAACTTGCTGAATTTAATAACTTTTTTTCATGTTTTATTTTCTTATGTAATTGGAAAAATAAACAGATGGTTTGTAATATTAATTTATAAGATTTATTCATGCTAAAATAATTGGCATAGATAAAGTTTACTACTTTTCCTCTCTCTAGAAAACTGGTAAAATTACATCAATATATTGAAAAAAAACTGCAATTTATTTTCTATATATGTAAAATATTATTATAAATGTATATATTGTAAAAGATAAATGTTTTAATCCCCCCCCCCTTAACAATGGACTTATGAAAGCAAGAAAGATGCATTATAATGCATCTTATAAGAGCAGAAGTTAAATCTTCCGACCTCTTACCCTTGGTGTCTTTTGAAAAGATGCGATCAACTTTCCCACTTAAAATTTGTGGATATTTTTCGAAATAATTCAACATAATTTCGAATTGGGAAGCAAATGTACGCTTCGCCATAGTTCCTTTGGCGATTCAAAACTCGAACTGAATCTGAAACCATGAAACAGTGACGATCACTTGATTTGCTGCGCGCGCAGCAGATATACGTCACTTCCTAACATAAAGCGAGATTTTCGAAACGACCGAGGTACGAGAATCAGACCCCTTCTTTCGGTCGAGAAAAAGCCATTAACGTCTCACGGTCGAAAGGCGAAACGCTCCCAACCCAACCAGGGTACGAGAATAGACCCGTTATAACTTAGTAAATTTTAGTCTAGTCGAACCTAAAATCGAGCCTATCTTCCGATCTGGTTTTTGGATTTCAAAAAATAACCGGTTTAAACTGGGGCCAAAAAATAACCGAAAAAACAAGTAAACAGAAACAAAAAACGAAAAAAAAAAAAAAACGTTTTTTTGGTTTAAACCGATAGGTTTTTCCCATCCCTAGTCCCCACATAATTATTCACAATTGTTTTTTTCAAATTTAAAAATGCTCGTAGAAATAAAACGATTGGCAAAATGTTTTTAAATATTTGAAAGAGAAATTGATGCTCTACAGTAGTGGTGGCAAACCTATGACCCACGGGTCAGACATTAACTCACGAAGTCTTTTTAAATGACTAGCTCATTCATTTTCATACAATTATTTTTTTATATTATAAAAGAGAAAGCAGAAAGAAAAGTTTAAGTGAGTTTTTTTTAAACTTCTGTTGTTAACCCTTTATATCTAAAATAAGACATTATTTATCATTTTAACATATGTAGTTACCGAGATATAGAGGATCTCCCATACCCATACAAGTTTTTTGGCGTGTGAATCAATTTCCTTCCTCAGACCCCAATGGGAGGAATGTAGTCCTACGTTAATATTAAATTACGAGAAAATCACCCGTCATAATTTGACGGGTGTAAATTGTCTCTTCATTCGAGAGATTTCCCTTCAAATTTGACGTGTTTAAATAGATATATATGCGAGAGAAATATTTAACATTGATTGAAAACAATTAAAATAAACATATGTTTTATGACAGGAAATATTTTTTTTATTTACATGTTATTTAAATATTTCGTTATTCAAAAAACCTCTTGGTAAACAATATTCCGTGTGAAGTATTTTAAGTTGTTTAATAATTTTCCTTGTACTTCAGATGTCTTTGTGTAAATTTTAACGTGATTGGGAATCCTAGATCTTAAAAGTGAAACATAGAGCTGTCCATATGAAAAGAAAGGCTCATCGAGGTAAATTCCAACATGATCGAAAGTTTGCCCCTGCGGTTTGTTGATAGTCATCGTGTAAGCTGGAATTAGGAGGAACCGGCGGCGGTTGAGAACGAATGGTAGATTCATATCACTGGTGGTTAATTTAATTCTTGACAGGAAAACAACATCGCCACGATTGCATTCACATACAATTTGGCCTCCAAACTATATCACGCGCATGATATACCACTGACATAATTTACTACTTTCTATTAAAAAACGGAAATTAATTTGAAATATAGGATTAATATAATTTAAAATTTCTCGGGAACTATTGATCATAGCGAGATAAATTTTATATCAATCGATAGCAAATTTTATTTCACTATTTTAGAGCTATTAAATTTGAAATTAGAACGACAATTACTCTTTTAAATTTAAAATTACTGAGATTTAGGTGCTCTAACAATGAAATAATGCTGTTTAACGTCTCGCAGCGCTATGGCACGAGTTTTATTGTTGGTGACGTCGGAGCATTACCGGAGGAACTGGGCTATTATATTAATAATGAATATCTGACCACGAATTTATAAAAAAAATATTTCCAAGTTGACGCTGGCCAACTAACTTTTCTATCGTACCACTTCACCTCTGTACCACTTATGACGGTCGGTCATAAGCTTGCAGCGCATAATCGTTGCATTTAGAACGGAGAGGTACCAGTGTTGATATAATTGGCAACCGCGTCTAGAAGTGCTCAATTATTCAAATTTATAGTAATTTTTATGTTTTTAAATTTTCTCACCTACATGTGGTAATCCTTATCACCACATTGATATCAAAAGGGAACATAAATTTTTAGAAGGTTTTAAAAGTGAGAACAAAAAAAAGTCAACTGTCGAGATTTTCTGTAAATAATTATCCGGTGTTTTAAAATATTTGAACCCTTTTTACCGGCCGCCTGGTGCCGTCTTTCTAAGTAACTCCACTGACTTAGTGACCCAAGGGCTAGGATTTTAAAAATAATGAACAAAATTTCACCCACTTCTCAAAAACGTTCGCAATTAATGCTCTGAAAGACATCATATTTTGATATATTAATTTTATTCATTTTTGATTGTTTTAAGATCATTAAAAAGAAATGTCGAGTGGACAAAAAAGATCATTTTCAGAACTTTGGTATTTTACATTTAATCGCGGTTTAAGACCGACGAAGTGACTCGATGAAGTAAAAATAAAAATAAAAAATTTACGAAATAAAATAATAAAGTAGAAATTCGTGACGACATTGAAATACAATATGAAAATATAAGCAGAATCTCCATTCCATAGCTTACAACAACTGAACCATCAACGGATTACCCCGTCCCTCCTGAAGCATCCAGGGTGAAATGAATGACCTGCCCCCGCGAATCTTAGTTCGGGCACTGTGGTCGACGCATTATAGCCTCCATTAAGCCGGCAATTCATCTGTATTCCATTCCATCCATTTGTCCCAACATTTCTTTTCCCACCCATTCAAGTCGAAAAATCAGGCACGTCCATTCATCTGAAGTTCCAAAGTGCGCTGGCAGTAGGGGAGAGCGATTTTTTCCCCTCTACAGCTGCTCTTCGATCCCCCTATTCCTCCGCCCACTCCGCGGATTTCAGATTTGCTACCCTCGTAGCAGGGTCTCGGTCTAGTCAAATCGTTTGAAGTGCCGACTACCCTCCCAGAAGATCCCATCAAAGATTCGGCACACGAACTGCCGGAATTTCGTTCGAAATCCTACTTTTCAAAGCCGCTATGCTGTTTTCCATAGTTTTTCGCCCTTGACGCTTGTTTTTTCCTTCCCGTGTTCCAGAATTTCCATTTTGGAAGAGATATGAGTGGCTTGCTTTACGAGCGGCGCATGCGACGACTCCTTAGATAGAGGTACGACCCGACATCGGCGTGGAGGTTATTCAACTCCACACCATGTTTGTAGCCACCTAAGGAGTGAGGCTATAGCTTACATATACAGAAGAGTGTCAACCTCAACTTGGGATGCCCTCCGAAGGTGGGAGTTAATACAATGGAAGAAAAACACGTGATTAAATATTTTTAGGAACAATGAAAACGGTTTAAAGTTCTTTGCAATAATGAAAAGTATTGTTGCAAATATTGCTTAAAATTACCATTCAAGAATGCTAAAATTAGGGAGGAGGGGAATGGACAACAATAAAATTGGTATCATTAAAAAAATAATTCAAAAAAAAATTTTTTTTGTTGGTGTAAAGATTATTTTTTTGGCAGTAAAATTTTCGAAAGTTATTACCGAAAAACAACAAAATTTTGCTCAAATTTTAATTAAGTAAAAGTCTAATTAAAATTTCAAAAAAATAGATTCTAGGTGCACATTCCCGCCCTCCAAAGTATGTTTGTGAAAGATTTGGTAACACTAGGTCAAATGGTCTGCCCCTCTAGAGTGACAACACACATATTAATTTTTAATTTTATCTAGCCGTTTTCGGCGACAAGCTTGCCGGCCGGAAATACTGGTTGTGTTTAATTTCAATTGAATCCGCTTTACATAATTTGATATTCATTGGTCCCTTAACGAAGTAATTTTTTACTTCCTAATTTGCTTTATATTTTAGAGAACTTTATTTACAGATTTCACAAAGAATTTGATACATGAAAAATGAAGTAAAATTCACTACTCTATTACCAAAGAGTACGAAAAAATAAGCAGAATTTTCATTCCTTATCTTTCAACAATGGAAGAGAAATCCGCAATTAAATATTTGTATAAACAATGAAAAGGGGGTGAATTTCATTCCAACAATGAAAAGTATTGTTGTAAATCTATATTCAGTAAAGCGCCGTTTATACGTTTCTTAGTTATACGTCGTTTACATTTATACGACGTTCCATCACAGTCCCGATTCATTCGCATGCATTGTAATGATAAGGTGCTTCGTTTATACCACGCAAAGCTTCGATTGTACTAAAGCCCTGAAGACGTCTCTTAAGTAGCGACACGTTGAATCGTCCACCATTTTGGGGGTAACAGCTACTCTCTCCTTTAATCTGCTATTGAGAAATACGGAGTTTCGTTCGTTGAATGTGGATTTTTATTAACAAATGTTTACAGATTCCCAAATATAAGTTAAATACCTAATGATATACATATAAAAAAATCATTTTACGTTAAATAATAATTTATTTTTAGATTAAAACACATACTATACTAAATGCGTGTTTTGAAATAATTCGCGATCATTTTGAAGAATAATTTTATTCAATTTTTTTTGCTAAGACTTTCTAAGTTATAAATTACTCTAAACCATAAAAATCATAATTTTAATACAAACATATATGTTAACTTAAACTGTTCAAGTTAGAGATCCAAATTAATTAATACATGCAAATTCCTTTTATATATAATTAAAAATATATATCTACAGATGTATATATATGAATAATTCATAAATCAGTAGAAAATAATTACTTAAAATAGGATTTTCTTCTTGTTTTAATACTTACTTTTCAATTATCTATATCATAATTTAAATAAAGGATGCTTACTGTTATTTAGAGATTTTACTCCTTAAACCACAGAGCAGAATTACGTATTTATTAGAATACTCAATTATATATACTCACATTTAATTTTTTTAATAGTAGGTCTTGAATTCATGGCTTTATATAAAATAATTTATTTTATCTCTAAAACGGCAATTCTCATGCCAATGCTCTTGCTAGAACATTTTTTTTACCTTCCTTAGCTCTAAAGCTCCATTTTTCTTTTTAATTAAAAAGTGCATTCTGTGAGTGACAAAAATACTAACAAGTTTAACCATCAAATTAAAGGACTGAGGAAACTGTTTAAAATGCTCCATAAAAGAGCTTAAAAGTAATGACTTCTATTGCTTTAAGTATTCCAAGTATCATGTTAAAAGCATGATACACACATTCACGCAAAGACCCAAGATGGCGGCTGTTTACCCATGTGACTGGCAACTTCCAATCAAAATCGAAAGCGGCACGAAGTCGATGGGGAAAAGAGTGTCGCTACTTAAGAGACGTATTCAGGGCTTTAGATTGCACTTCTGCTGTATGTAGATTTATACACACTTTTACTCTGACCCAAGAAATCTCAATGTTTTACTTAAGTGTTATTGGAAGTATTATTTACAAAGTAATATAAATGTATCCCCCCCCCCGCCTGAGTTAACAGATTAACTGCTATTCTGTTAAATCTTTCGCAATATTGTGAATACTTGGTTTTATTTAAGTTATTAAATATTGCATGCTAAGAGGTAAAATATGTCTATATATTTTGATAGTAGGGGGAATGCAAGGACATTGATACACTTTTATGTGGAAAGCTAAAAAATGATTTTACCAACTGTAATAATTAGAATTAATGCTGTATATTTATACATTTGCTGTACAGTTTTTTTCTCCAGTTTTAATAAATTCGTAAAAAAAAATAGTTTAAACTTAATTTTTAATAATACCTTCAATTTTTGCAATGAAATTTAAACCTTTTCCATTGTTTAAACAAATACTTAATTGCATGTTTCTCTTGGATAGTTCATTTTTACATTTTCTCCATTTCTGATGATGATGTTCCAAAGTAGTTGCTGTTAAGGCATATTGATACACACGGAAGACATGTATCAATGTGCCTTGGAGTCAATTGTATCAATCTGCTCCAAGAGCTCATATTACTTAAGACAAGTGGTCACGCAAAATCAACTCTAAACAACCTCAAAACTGAATATAGTTCAGAAGCATAAATATTTTTTGCTGCCTAGTAGATTCCCTGGCAGGAAAACGTAACTAGTTAAAAAAATCACACAACACATGCTTAGAGTAAAATTCACATGGATGAGAATTCCCCCTACTAAGTAATTGAATACTATCGGAATTGGGTAGGATTTATATTTCTTATTTGCAAGATTGAAGGTATATGTAATTTTAAAGTTGAAAATGTATTTGAAAGGGGGGAAAATTTAATAATACTCCTAAAGTTATTTATTTATTTTTTCCTTTTAGATATTTATTGTGTATATTACTTTAAGTGTTAATATGTCATATAATTCTTTTTATTTTGAATTCTTTCTATGGTATTACTTTTAAATATGTATCTTGTTGTTCTCATGCCTATCATTCTGCTGTGTCTTGAAGACTTGAAAAATACATGTAGCATCTTGATTGCTTTATGTGATACCTATACTTTTAAGAAACTGTGAAGAAGTTTTTAGTGAATCTTAAGAATTATAAAATTTCTTATGTGTTTCTATTTAATGAATCTCAGAAATGTGTAATTTGTCCATTTTTAAGGTGGCTAACTTTTGTTTCATGTGTTATTCTTTTTATTCTAGTGTATTAGTATAAATTTCTGTGATCTTTTCTTTATGCATGCTGTATTTGAGAGATGTTACTATAATGTTTTTATTTACACATACATACATTATATAAAATTTTCGAGCATTGTACTAATTTATTCTAAACTCATGATATTTTGCTGCATAAAATAAATATTTTTAAAAATAAAATTGTCTTTTTTTATTCTCGTTTATTTTACACTTAAAATCTGAAATTTATTATAAATAAAATGCTTATGTAGGTTTCTAAAATTTGATTTGTCTAGCATTAATAAAATGAGTTTAGATTTTAATTTACTCAAGTGTAATCATTTCTATCAGGAATTTTGCAGAGAGCTGTAAGTAAATATACATATCTTTTTAAGCCTGTTTCTGTTTAGTAAATATTTAACATTAAACTGGTAGAAATTGCATCTAAAGAATTTTCATAAGGCAAAATGTTCTAATTTTATTGTTCTGTTACAATGTAGCTTTCTCTAGTTATTTAATGCCTCACCAAGTGCTATGAAATAATATGAATGAATTCCCCTCTAAAATGTTGATATAAAGGGAAAATTCTTTTCAAGATTAGAAACTCGGATACATCTAAGACTGGGATACCCAACCTTCTTTCCCTCGTGTACCTCTTGATTATTCTTTTTCTTTCCATGTACCCCCTACTATCATATCCAAACCCCCATACACACAACCATCCGTCTATGCGACGAAGTTTTTATCAGTCATGCTAAGTTAGTTTAAAAGTGAAATGACTCGAATTAATAACATTTGTAGAACTTATTTTTGATTATATATTTTATTCCATTTTTAAAAGCAGTATTAGTTCAATGTCAAAACAGATGAAATCAGTATTGAAGTAATTTCGTTTTAACTTAAAAAGATAGCAAAAAATTACACTTCGTAATAACCAACTATTCAAGGGGTATAGTTATTAAATAGCAAGTATTCACTTGGAGAAACGATATTCTCTTTTTTAATTCCTTTTTTTTTGTTTCCGCCATATACAACTTTGATTTCGGATACCACAGGTTGGGAACCTGTGATCTAAAATTTTTTTATATTGTGATATTCATATTATATTGTCTGTTAAGAATTTTTTATGAATATTTTGATCAGTCTTATCAAATGTTTATTTTCATTCAAATTTGAATATTTCCTCCAAAATTTTAACATTGACTTCTGTAAACAATAAATATAATTTCGGCTTTTAAGAAATATGCTACAAACCTCAAAAGAGTGTGATAAATTCCACATGATTTAAACAATTACATTAATCGGTCTACAACATCTATTACATGGTAATTATATAAAATTTACATAATTTTGTACATTGTGAAAAGAACAGAATTTGTACATCTGTGTCAAGTATCAATGATCAGCCATTTTAGTAACATTCTGTCATTTGTTACAAAATGTGTCTCTTGCTTTTAGCATAAAGGATTTCTCTGTTGCAATTCATTAAGACAGAGAAATTGTTTATATGTTCACATTCGAAAATATCTGAGGCCAAGTATCTGGTACGCCAAGTATCTGTGGTCAACCATTTTAGCAACATTGTGCTATTTGTCACAAAATGTATCTCATGCTTTTAGCTTAAAGTATTTCTCTGTTGCAATCCATTAGGACAGAGAAATTGTTTATATGTTCACACATAGAGCAATATCTAGATTTGTAGCAGCACATATAGAAATTTTTATCTTACGACAAGTACATCAAAATATCTGTAAGCTCGAATGATCTTTCAAACTCCTGTCCATTCTTTATCATTCTTGTCATTTCAACTCAGTTTCTTGCGATAAAGAGACTATTGACAACAAATTCAGTAATTTTTATAGACCTATAATTTTATAGTTCCTGTTATTATTTTCATAAATAACAGGCACTTGTCACACTGATGATGAATTTTATAAAAAGAGTTCATAATATTCAACATGTGCCTCTGTGAGCTCTTTCAAGCTGCTTATTGTCTAAAAGAAAAGTTTTATTACCAATTTCATTAAGAATTTTATATTATAAACTT
>BGPR01027773.1:0-20478 GCA_013235015.1 Araneus ventricosus
TTGCCACAAATTTGTCATGACAAGAGTGCAAGTTTGCCACAAATTTGTCATGACAAGAGTGCAAGTTTGCCACAAATTTGTCATGACAAGAGTGCAAGCTTGCAGTAAGCTTGCAGCAAGTTAACGAAAGCTCCGAAGTCACCATGAAGCGAACTTGCAGCAAGCTTGCCACAAGCTTGCCGTGCAAACTTATTGCAAATTATAGCAAAAACAGAGTACGAAACACAACCCGGGATAGAACTTCCGAAGCGGAGACGCTAACCATTGAGCCAGTTGAACTCTGAGAGGAGAAGATAGATTTCGCTAATACATCGTTCGATTCGATTCGATTCGTATACGATTTATTTTTAACTATTTTCTGGATTTCATTAATTTTTTGAGTTGAGAATATGATTTGAAGAGAGAGCGATTTTCGCTAATAACTACGTTTTGCTAGTAGAATAAATTATGAAATTAGAGTTCAAAAGTAATTACTTTAAAATGGGACAAAATGTCTAGTTATTATTGTTCAACAAACACTGACTGTTTTTTAGATTTAATTTTGTTTATAAACGTTAAAATTTCAACATTAAGAAAAAGGCGATATAGTTTTCTTTAAAGTGAGAGTGATATATTTAGTAAAAAGATAGAAAATGTTTCAAAAAATTTTTTTATAAAAAAGTTATTTTTTTCACAAATTATCATTGATTTATTGAATTAATAAAAAACAATTACGGTCTAGGAGATGCTATTAGAAATCGGATGTTTTTTAAAACAGAGACAAAGATAATTATCTCTTTATTGTGCTATCTTTGCAGGAAGCTTGTTTTGCAAAATTGCAGCAAGTTTGATTTGCAAAGGATGTGGCGCTATTTGTCACATCGAACTTGCTACAAGTTCTATTCAAGTTTGACGCGTCAAATTTTGCCATGACAAGTCAAAATCAAACTTGCTGCAAACTTACGTGCTATCTGGGAACAATTTCATTCTAATGAAGTTTGTTCTGAATTTCCAACATAATTCACTGAATTTTGAGGAATTTTTAAATAATAGTAACTTTTATGGTAATTTTTGATAAGCATTTCTTCAAATTCTCGCATCTGACGTTGTAACAACTCTATACTTTTCATTTTTTTCAGCTTATAACTGGAACGTTTCTGTTAGATTTAAAACAAGAGCGGTTAAAATATCTTATTCCATTTTTTAAAATTAATTCTTCCCTAGTCAGTTCAAACAATTTTTTTGATAGCGAGATTTGACAGCGTGTGTTCCTCCGGACGACCCCAGAATACATGTTGCTTCCTCGCAGGAGATAACGTAATATGCTTTCTTTCCCAGCATGCATTTCTACAATCTGATTCCTTCCGTTGGCGTCATTACATTGGCATCATTATCGAGAGGAAAAATAAGCGGGAAAATCAATAATGTTTTCAAAACTTTTTCGTGTCATTCTGGGCATTCCCCCTCCATTTTGTTGAAGTCCTGATTCCACGGGCAGCTAGTATTAATTATAAAAAAGACCACCACGAAATCGTCTTCGGAATTTTAGTTAATACCCCTCGCTACTTTTATTTCTGATCTTTCATAGTTATTAATGATATTAAATTAAATAAGTCTCCCAATTGCATCCATCCATATAAATATTCTTACTGTTTCTTTTGCACTTAATCTTCAGCTTCTTGTGGATTTCAAAATCTCCCTCTTAAAGTTTTATTAACTTCATCAAAGAGTGAAAAAAGAGAGATTACTTCTTTCCCTCTTTTATATTCAAACGCTGAACACTGATTTATATGAACGGATAAGAATTATCCATTCGATGGTAAGATTTCATATCGGACATTTTTGCCGACTCTACAGTTATTTGGAGTGTCTAATAAAACCAAAAGAATTATAGTATCTAAAAGATGTAACATAAAATTTTATGCATTGTAATATGTTTTCCTTCAATGCACTTTGCTAATTTTTTTATCATTTCTAGCATTGTTATTTTTGTCTTTTTATGAAAGTGGTAAAAGAAAATGCTGATACTATGAAAAGAAAATTCAAGAAAGTAAGTAATAATAAATTCCACACATCAACCTTCTTAGTAATTCAGTCCTTTGAAAGACTATATTCAAAAGTTCATTTTGGAATGATGTAGTACCAACATAAATTGAAATAATTTTTCTCTGCATAGGGGAGGTTTTATCTCGCGAGAGCCAAAAAATTGCTATGCTGCGCCAAGCGTGGTTCGAAATTTAAAATCACTTTGTTACTTTCCTACTAAAACAATTCACAAAGTATCAGTTCCAGAAAATTTACGTTTAAAATGTCAGGAAGGTTAAAAAATCTGATCTATTGGAACAAAGTAAAAAATGAATAGAATTATTGAAATTTTAAATGATAATTTGTGTAAAAATTTATTATCTCAGTAATCAAGCAAAAGTCGAGTGACCAAACAGAAATGCATTGTCACCGAAACTTGAAAGGAGAATTATTTTTAACCGCTGAAAACAGTTTTGTGCAAGCAGATCAGAGCCCTATAATATTATTTCTTCCTTATTTCTTCGAAATTCTTAATTAAAATTTTAAAAAAGTTCAAGAATGGGTTTTATTATATCCCCATTTCAATTATATGACGTGATTTAAAAAATCATAGTTAATCATTGAACTGAATTTTTGGCACAGGGTTTGCTATGATTAAATTTCGTCTATACAGTTAAAATATATTCATTTTAACTCTTCCTGATGTTTTTTATAAATGTTGTAAAAATAAAGCGTTATGGTCCCTTCCCAATGAAACTATTCCGTCGGTTCCCTAATCAACCAGTCGATAGCTTTATTTTCCTCTGTCTCCTTGGTGTGATGAGTATATGTATTGCTAATTCCCTAGTAGCACAGAAATATATAATATTTGCTCAATGTTATATAATATTATGAACACTGAGGAACACTGAATACCGTAACAAAGTATTGTATTGTATGTATCAGTGTTTCCGAGATACTAAATTTCCACAAATAATGCAAAACAATGTTTATTTATAAAAATCTTCATTTTAACTCAGGATATCACTCGATTGGAGGTTTTATTTCTATAAACACCACTGGAACAATTTTTATTTAAGATGCTGAATATTATATGATACTATTCAAAACAGCGAAAACGATATTACGAGTTTTATATTTATCAACATTGTTCAATATTTTAAGGTGAAGTTATTCTTATGGCAACATTATGATACCGTAACACTATATTAATCAACATTAATCATATATGCAAAAAATATTTCACAAAATGTTCATTTGAATAATAATGTTTACACGATCATTTTGTTTTACTGTATATAAAAAGCGGGCCGGATTCAGCTAATGAAGTTAACCATAAAACTGCTCTCACATATTGATTATCTATTATTCTGTGAAAAAAATTGAGTGTTATTCTCATCGTAAAAATACGCATGTTATTTATTGTTGCAAATCTTGTATTTGATTTTCAATCAATACTGTAATAATAAATGTTAAATGCATTGAAAGAGGTATAAATAAATTTCAAAATTATTTTAAAAACTTTCAGACATATTATTTTACAATTACTTTTAAACCTTAATTTATTAAATTAGCAAACTTAGATATAAGAGCTAAAATTGCCTCCTCTTTGACTTCAAATTTCATTTTGAACTCGAAATTGCAACGATAAAAGATAATATAATATTATTCAGTATAATACAATATTATTTAATATGGTATAATATTATACAGTATTATATGGCTTTATCCAATATTAGGAAAAAAACATTGTGCAGTATTGAAAAGGACTTACGTTTTACACTGTTTCAATATTCGGAAAAAATATTGTACAATATTACTTTTTCGAATTTTATGATATAAGACAATATTATGTGCTATCTGGGTTAGGGATCAGTAGAACAGACATTCTTCACGTGTGATCAAAAATTCACATTCAATCTTAGGCTCTCATCGAAAACAGTATTCAGTATCAGTTGTAAAAATCGAAAACAGTTTTCAGTAATAGTTTGAAAGATCGAAAACAGTTTTCAGTAACAGTTTGAAAAATCGAAAATAGTTTTCCATTTTTTCTGTCACAATTCCCGACTAATGTCAAAATATGAAGTTTTGAAATTGAATCATAACGTAATATACAGGGTACCCACTTAAATAAAGGCCACACCCACTTAACTTCAGAATGACGACAGCTATAATCATGAAAGTGGTGTCTAGGTATAGTAAAACGTCAATGCACTGTGTGATGAGACCACTTACAGCACCACCCAGTGCCAAACTCTGGAGTTAACGTTCTTATCTAGAAAACGGCACAAAATACGGGGAAAATGGCAATTGCAAAGTTGTAGATGGATATAGATTTAGTACAAAAAGACACCTTGTGCAAATCAATGCTAAGAACAAAACACTGAAAATGCAAATTTCATTGTTCACGATTTCCGAATTGTGACGTCAGAGGAAGTGGACAAAAGGATAAAGTTCTTTTTCGGTTAAAAATGACGCCATTATACTTTTTCGTTAGGGAATTACTCAAACAGCAGGTGTATAGGTCCTTTCCGCCAACATTGCAGGTCTTTCTTTGACGTATTACTGTTCCTTGTGCTAACGCACCAACCGTATGTTAAAACCTGTGCAAAGTGAAATTTGAACAAGGGCTCAAATCTGTATTGTAGATGACGGAGAGCACTTTTAACACCGAATATCAAAGTACCTTGTGATAACTAATTGTTTTACTCTTTTTAGCCTGTTTGGGCCGAAAAATAAAAAGTGCATTTTCAGCCTTCTATCTATGACGGTCAATGTGGTAAATTGGTTACTATGCATAAACATCGGATCCTTAATAACCAGATATTTTATGCGGTTATTGCGCATAATTACCGAGGTGACTTTGCATAATAACCGATTACCCACGTTGACCGAAACATTTATATATAACGGAATTTTTTATGCGTTTATTATATATAATGACCATTGATTGTACAAAATTAGATCGATGATTATATATAACTCACATTGACCGTAACAATTATATATAACGGTATTTTTTATGCGTTTATTATATATAATGACCATTTATTGTTCAAAATTAGATCGATGATTATATATAACTCACAGTGACCGTAACAATTATATATGACGGTATTTTTTATGCGTTTATTATATATAATGACCATTTATTGTTCAAAATTAGATCGATGATTATATATAACTCACATTGACCGTAACAATTATATATAACGGTATTTTTTATGCGTTTATTATATATAATGACCATTTATTGTTCAAAACTAGATCGATGATTATATATAACAACCGATTACTCACATTGGCCATAACATATACATTAAATTTTAGTTTTATAGAGGGAAGAATGTTAGAATATCTCTGAAGAAAGTAATTAAATAATATTTCATATAATTTGTGTTTGACCTATAAGAAATACAGATTTCAGAAGCATTAATAAAATAGAATACGATTTAAATAAAATAATTCGAAAACTTTCAGGCGGTGTCATAAACATGTTGTCAAAAACACATAAGAAAACATGTTTATGCCGACTTTTCTCACTTTGAAATCTACTGTAGTACATAAAATAACTTGTTAAGATTTAATTAGCTTCAGGAAACATTTATTTTCTTCTCAGAAGATACATTTATATGGAAATTTCTTCTTCATTCTAAAGTTATTATTTCTGCTTTTCAAATTAAGGATGTCAAGCGGAATTTTTTTAAAAAAATCAGAAATAAATACAAAGGAGAAATTCTTTTGCAAATATTTGACTACCGCTTTCAAAGACTAAATTAGGAATCTAGGAAATTAAAATCACTATTCGTTCTGTCACACACTGTGATATTTGCGAAATAACCCTAATAAGGCTATAATTAGAAACTGAAAAGAGTTATATTTCCTAAACTTTTAGGTGGAGTTGAAGCAAGATTCTATTATCTCTTTATGAATTTTTCAGTAAATCAGATCCATCACCTAACAGCTTAAAATATGCCTCTAAGCTGTTTCAAGATTTTGAAATTATCAAAGTGTGATATGAATAATTAATAGCCAAGAAAACTCTTATACATAGTCATTAGCCATCCGTAGGCTCTTTTCCCTTGTTTTTCATAGTCTTTAACAAATCTATACAGGGTGCCCACACTTATAGGGGTCAATAGCTAATTTCTAAGCCGTTAAAGATAGACATTTAGTTCCAATTGGAAAATGCTTTAAATGAAAGGAAAAATTATAATACGAGGCGTGTTTTTTAAGTAAGGGCCGTTTTGCTGCATACACTAATAGGTGGCACACGCGCAGCAACGATTGCTTGCGTCGTGTCCCGGCATTCCTTGGGAACAACTGTGCTCAATTGCAGCTGTGTAGGTAACCTGTACGGTCTGTTCTGTGTCTTTAAAATGTTCAAGATTATCGAATCGCCCGCCCCATGCGAGGTACGGTCGGTCATACATTTTTTCTCGGCAAGAAACCTGTCTGCTGCAGACATTCACCGGCAGATTTGTGAAGTTTACGGAGCTACTGCCATGTGTGAAGGCAAAGTACGTAAGATCATGGCGCCCGTGTTTTTGGGATAGGCATGTTGTATTCTTGGTCGACTTCATGCAACGCGGAACCACCATAAATGCGGCAGCCTACGGCCAAACCCTGCGAAAGCTATGCAGAGCGATTCAAAACAAAAGACGCGGCATGCTGACAGAGGGAATTTTGCTACTCCATGACAATTCAAGGCCTCACACCGCAGTTCAGACCAGAACAATATTGGACTCTTTTGGCTGGGAAGTTTTGGACCACCCCCTACAGCCCCGACCTTGCGACGAGCGATTTTCATCTTTTCCGCCATCCCAAACATCATCTCGGCGGCAACCACTACAACGATGACGCAGAAGTGAAAACAGCCGTGACCTCTTGGTTATTGGACCTGGCGGCAAGTTTCTATGAAGAGGGTATTCAAAATCTAGTTGTAAGGTATGATAAGTGTTTAAACAAACTTGGCATCTTTGCTGAAAAACAGAGAAATGTATGTAGAATCTGAAAATAAATTTGGTTTTTGAAATTTTTCTTTCGTTTGGTTTTTATTTTCAAACGGCCCTTACTTAAAAAACACGCCTCGGATATGTTTTCTGAGTGAATAAATATATTCCTAAAAAAGTTACGAGAACTAACTTTTTAGCCCTGATGAAGATAATCTCAACTAATGTACTAATCGAAAAAAATTCTGATCTAAATTTCCACTTTTGGATTGCGGCAGGAAGGACTTTTGTTTTAAGATTTTTTTCAGGAAATTTTTTTATTCTGGATATTTTTTTATTTTTGAAAAGATATTTATAAATGAATATGACTTTTCGATTAAGTCATGAAAATTTCAATTCTAAAAGCAGTCGATAAAAATGTCTTCTTTCCGTATTCATTAAGAAGTGTCTTTAATTTTATTTATAGATCTAAAAATCTATGTAGATTAAAGAAGAAATAATAAATACTAATTTATAGATTTAAAAAAAGAGTAGTCAACTTTCATCATCAGTTTATTTCTTAACTAAATTTAACGAATGCAGATACCTATATTAGAAAATATTTCTTTTTGCTAGAATTCATTCTTACACATTCGTATTAAATGCGTAATTTGTGTATATTATATTTTCTGATAAATAAGTTCCTCGATAAATAGTTTCTTCAGATAATAGAAATTTTCACTAACAATAATAGTTTTCAAATATTAATAGTTTAAATCAATATTTTCAAAAGACAACACACACACACACAACACAAAAAATGTATGTCTCCTGTCATTATTCACATTATTTTTACTTAACTTATTAATTTTCACATTTCTGAAAACATTAGCGAAAATAATTGTAAGGGAAAAACTGACTCAGTAACTATATGAAAAGCATTGTTTGAAGTCTACTCCAAGAAATTTAATTAAAACATAATTTTATTAATTAGGTAAGTTCAAAAATGAGGATATATATTAAAAATATTATATAAAAAATTCCACTTAATTCAATTCATTCCATTCAAGCTCTGTCATGATTTATTCTTTCCTCTTTCCAATGTGTCAGGCTCTTTGACGAGTTTTGCTATTAAATCAAAACCAAAAGCTCGATTTTTGAAAAAGTTGTTTAACAGGAGTTTTTAAATTCTTCTTTCAATCAACAAAAATAAACAACTGGATCTCATTCACAGAAATTTTTAGATAAAATTTCTTCCTTTTTTGCTTCCTCGTATACGAAGTATACAAGAGAAAGTATTGTAATCGTCGAAAAATTCGAACACGAGATTTTGACGAATTTCCACGTTTTAGACCTCCCTGAGTTCGAAAAACACAATTTTGGAATTATGTCTGTCTGTGAACACTATAACTCAAAAACTATTAAAGATACAGGGATGAAATTTGGTATGTGGTCTTTATACATAATTTGAAGGTCTCCAGCAAATGTTGGATAAAATCTGTCCAAGGGAAGTCTGTCTGTCTGTATGTTCGTGGTAATGTAAACGCGATAACTCACAAACTTAAACAGCTAGGTGGATAAAATTTGGCACACATATTTATCATCAGGATTGTAGGTTTCTATCAAATTTTGGACCAAATCCATCAAAGGATTGACTGTTTGTCTGTATGTATAATAGCATAGTTTTGAACGCCATAAGTTCTTTAAAAAATTACTTTGATGAATTAAATTTGGTATGTGGCCTTCTTACCTTAATGGTACATTTGTGTCCAATTTTTGTGTTAATCGGTTGAAAAATCAAGAGCGTCCCAATTGCAAATTTCGTTTTCTTTGTCTTATACCCAGCCCTATTAGTAATAACGTCGGCTTTTAATTCTACTTCTGCGTTGGACGACCTTCGGAAATCGTCGTATGACGTCTCGCTTATTTTTTTCTCTACTGCTTTAGGGGTTCTTGTTCGTTTTACTGCCTTTTAGCTTATTTATTTCTCTACATGTATTAGGAGTATACGAGAAAGTTTTGGGAAGACCACTCCCGCTGGTTGCTTTCTAATTCCGTCTTAAATTTTGCAATTTTCATGAAAGGAGCTTGATTTTCAATATCCCGCGAATTATTACCCTAATCCCGGCTCCAATTATCCATGATTTCGTAAAATGAGATCTTTTTTGTTTCACATTTACTTATTTAGGTGCAGAAATCCTCAAAAGCGGTTACATGAATTACGTTTTGTTATGAATCATAAGTAGAGATGTCAGATATCTTACGAAAGACTTGATATATCACTATACGAATCTCAAATCGCTCAATCTCAAATTGAAAGCAAATCAGTCTAATACAAAATAATTTATGTGTTAAATTTCATTATCCTAGCGCTCACTTATATAATATTCAAAATTTATAGGATTCTTTAGTTAATATGAAAAGAACCTCATACAATGCGACAATTATTGAGTTATATGAGAAAAAAACCTGGATAACTTTTGAACCGTTGGCGAGATTTAGTTAAAACTTGGCGGTTGAATGAAGGGCATATTGAAATTTTTTTGAGTATTCGATTCTTATTGTTGTTTTTCATTTTTCGTACAAAATGTCTAAATGCAGCGTTTCTGAACGTATATCGATCGTCAAAGCCTAATATTCAAGCAATAACAGCCCGATTGCGGCTCAAAGGAAATTTGAGACCGAATACAAGCTGAAGACAACTGGTCCAAGTGTTATAACAATCAAAAATGTGATTGAAAAGTTCGAGAGAACTGGTAGTGTCGATGTCTCGACACTTCAGCGACTTTTCCAAAATTTTGTTCTTCGTCTGCGCCACGTCATAGCCATTGATGGCAAGCATATCGAACATGTCATAAACTAAATCCGAATATCTGTAGTTACTTTTAAAATTTGAATAAAATTTTTGAATTCAGCAGTTTTTGAAAATTTTATTTTTTATTTCATATAGCTCAATAATTGTCACCCTGTACATTTTTGGTTCATTTGGATGGAACATTTATGTCATATCATGGTAGCAGTCCGCATTTATTGCGTATATGAATAATTTTATACCTAAGAAATTTCTTATTATGGGGTATACATACTCTGTACGACACAAGTCTGAGATATTCAAATTCGTTTTCTTCTCAATACACCTATTCACCCGAGATGGCTCAAATCCAGTGGTGTAGTCGCAAAATTAGCAGCTCCGGAGAGTTCTTAAAGCAGTGACGGAACGTTCTCATCTGGATGAAAAATGTGTTCTGTTTTAACCCTCTGACTTCTAACTCGCCCTAAACCGCCCGAGTAACTTCTGTACCACTCGGACGGATTTCGGACACTTTCCGTTCCAAAAGAAGGCTGTAGGCAGTTTCGCGAGGGGTCATGAGAGATCAAAGACATGCCATCAACGCTTGACAGTGATGGACCGCTGTTTTTCAGGTGGTACAGCTTCTGACTTGTGCATTAACCATGCAGGTGCATATTCTTTCACTGAAGGTGGAATGACGCTAGTTGATTCTCAAAAGGTGTCTCAACCGGACTGTATCAGTGAATTAGTGACTCTTTTGTGACTTTTCCCACCACTCATAGTGAGGGGGAAAGGCGGACGAGTCCATTTCCCTCATATACTAGTAAACAAACCTCCGTAGACAATTGTACTCAGGTTTTGAGTGCCCTCAGGAGTCAGAGGGAGTGGAGGGTTAACCTTCCAGTGGGCGCGCTTACGCAAATTTTGCGGCATATCGCTCATCGTATATATATATATATATCTTCCATCTTCCATTTTCGTTTGTTTTGTGTTTTTAGAGGGGATGACGGCAATTTTTAACGGATTTTGTTTGTCGTCAGCAGAAAAAAGCACAAATTAATATCATGAGCGAGCTTCTCTTCCTGACGAGCGGCTCGCTATGATATTTTTCAATTTTTTTTTGGTTTTTTCTGGTTTTTGTCTATTTAGCCATTTTGTCCTTTTTTACTGTTTTTGAGTTTTTATTTTGTGTTTATATGTTGGTTTTGATATATATATATATATATATATATATATATATATATATATATATAAAAGAGGCAAAACATAATAGAAAAACAATAAAATAAATAACAAACATTCATATCAAATTCGAAAGGATATGAAAATGATGAATATGAATTTTATATTTAGCAATTCACAATAATTTCATCCCCTGAAGAAACGTTATTATGCTTTTATTGCGTTTTTTTCATTTCACATTTTATACTCTTTCATTTTTCGATTTATACTCTCTCTCTCTCTCTATATATATATCGTGTTGTTGTTTGATAAAAATAAATGCAACTTTTATTTATGTTATCCGTATTTATTAGCCTAATTGTAAACAAAGATTTTATAATTAAATTACACTTAAATATATAAAATAACGATATAAATATGTACTACAATGCACAATTCAAGTGTCTCTTTCAAACGCGCGCACGCTGGAAGGTTAAGGACGTTTCCTCAATTTTTTCAAAAGCGGTATAGGAACGCCGTTCCGGTTCCACTACGCCCCTGCTCAAAGCCCACTTCGGTTACTTAGAAAATGAATGCATAGACTAATAAGCCTTGGAAGCTATTTCTAAAGGCAATCTTTTCTTTCTCCCAACGCCAATTTCCCACTTGAATTTTTGAAGAAAGGTAGCTGTTTTAAAACTTTGGTAAAAGAAATGGGATAAAGGAGAAACCGTCAGAAGCATATAGGAAATAGCGCCCAGAGTTTCAAACAAGCCTGTAGGATGCAGTAGCATCGAGAATATATTCTTTTCATAAAACTGGGTCCTTCCTACCATGCTTCCATCTTCTAAAACGATAACTGTACCTGTGGAGGAGAAGGTGATTCAATGCGCTATGCTATAAAATGCCCTCTAACAGAACCCTGGGATTTCCAAACACCTAGTCTACAGAACAAATTACAGGTTATTCTGTAGTCTAGTTACAGAATAACCTGTAATAGGCTACAGCTTAATCTGCAGGTAACAGGTACCTGGTTAAAAATGTTCTCACAAATAATTTGTCAAGAACCAGACTTCGGCCTTTAATACGTTTCATGAGCGATGAGTAAAATATACTTATATAGAAACATCATTAAACAAGAATCTGTTTGAATTTTCATACAAATCTGGCAATTTAAAAATAAATAAAAATATTAAAAAAGGGGATTATAAATGTGGAAGGGTAAAAAATAATAGTAGACAACGACAAGAAGTAAGAATCTGGTGAATGACTTCATCTGAGGCCAGATATTCATGCAGATTCAAAAATGGAATAGGTTTTCTGTAGAGGAAAAAGACTTTAAGGTCTGATATTTAATATCCTCTTTTGGCCTGAACCTGAACCGGGATGTGTTGGAAAGAAAAACATTTATCCACGAAGAAGAAATTAAAGACAATCTTTTTAACAAAGTGTGAAAAGAAAGGTTTAAAATTTTAACTCTTATAACATATGTGGAACAAAGGGGGACGCTTTACCATACGGGTGTTACAATGTAAACAAGGCAAATAGATGCGTGCATGTATCTCCATCCTCTCCATGCTGCACTTGTGCACACCAATTGATTTGCTTCTATTATTTTTTTTTGTCTTTTTAGATATTCTTACTTTTTTGTCTTTTTAGATGTTCAGTGTTGGCAATTTAAAGGTTTTCTTTTTAATTTTACTCTCTTTTATTTGATATTTTTACCTTTGTTTACTATTTTTAATTTTACTCTCTTTTATTTGATATTTTTACCTTTGTTTACTATTTTTAATTTTTTGCTTTGTGTTTCGTTTTTATATTTGTACTTGTCTTCAGTTTGCCTATTTCATATTTGTGTTTCATCCCTGTTATATATCTTTGCCTTAAAAAAGTAAAATTGACCTTCATCTATCCAAATCAAAAAGAAGCAATATGGCTCTAGAAACGGGGATGCAGGTCGTTTAAAGTAATATAATAAAAAAGTTTTTCCTTATCCATCGTGATAAGTACATATTTCATACTATAAACACTTTGCGTTTACTTTTACTTTAGACAGTGGCTTTACGTGAAGTTTTAAGTCTCCTTATATAGTGTTACTCCAATATCCTCTTTTATCATCACATGTCTGGTTGCTCAATTTATTTCTATGGAGGGTGAGAAAAATGAACTACATCAGTCCTCTGAAAGAACTTTTTTGCAACGATTTGAGAAAAAGAGGAAAGCTCTTTGATCTCTTTGTTAGAAATCCTTTTGAAGTGGATTATCGTGAGAATTTGCCAAGTAATTACTTTGAGGTTAAAGTAATTGGTCTGAAGAAAATCCTGTTTCAAAAATCATTTTTCACATAAATATTTCTCATCTAACATTCCTCCCTTTTTCTGTAAAAACTATACAAAAAAGAATAAAAATAAAATATTAAAATAAATTAAAACTCATTCAATATAAATCAAGGCATGTTACTACGTTATGGATTAATTTCTGCCAGAAGTTTGAATCTTTTAGCAAAAATATTATATTCGATAACGTACTACGGAATGTTCCATTTCTAAAAAAAATCAATCTTTCAGCAATATTTTATCTTAATGTAAAACTTTATGCAACTGAATACTATAGTAACAACTAGAAAATAATTTTGCCAACACTGAATCATTAAAATAATCGAAAATGCTCATTTTTGAGAAAATCTTTTTGGTTCATTTTACTTATTTAACAGCTTAAAAAATGTAGAAGAACTTAAAACTTACCAAGTATATTTATCAAAACATTTTATGAATTCTGTCACTGATTTTCACGAAATCATACGAACTCATTTCATGTTTCTAGTTAAATATAAATGAAATTAGAAAGTCTTTTCCCTGACTTTAACTCGTGTAGATTCAAATTAAGACATTAAACTAACAAATCACTTAAAACTCGTTTGTGCTGAGATAAACAATTTATAAATAAATCATTGAAATAAATAACGCTTGCTGTTTTGCGAAGAATTATCTAAGGATGTCAGAAGACAAAAACAGAGCACGAATTTTGTCACTGATTTCCACAGCAGACTATTCGCATTCATTACATGTTTCTAGTTAAACATGAATCGAAATTTCAAAGTCTTTTCCTAACTATCACTCTTACAAATTCAAAATGAGACATTAATCTAACAAATCATTTCAAATCCGTTTGTGCTGATTTAAACAATTTATAAATAAATCATCGAAATTAATAACGTTGTGCTGTTTCGCGAAGAATTATCTAAGGTTGTAATGAGAAAAACAGAGCACGAATTTTGTCACTGATTTCCACAGCCGATTATGCAAATGCATCCCATGTTTCTAGTTACACATGAATCGAAATTACAAGGTCTTTTCCTGACTATCACTCGTACAAATTCAAAATGAGACATTAATCTAACAAATCACTTCAAATCCGTATGTGTTGATATAAAAAACTTATAAATAATTCATATAAATGTATAAAACTGGTCTGTTTAGCGATGAATTATCTAAGGATATAACAAGACAAAAACAGAGTACGAACTTTGTCACTGATTTTCACAGCAGATTATGCAAATTCATTCTATGTTTCTAGTTAAACTTGAATCGAAATTACAAGGTCTTTTCTTGACTATCACTCGTGCAGATTCAAATTGAGACATTAATCTAACAAATCACAACAAATCCATATGTGTTAATATAAACAATTTATAAATAATTCATATAAATAAATAAAATTGGGTTGTTTAGCGAAGAATTATGTAAGGATGTAAGGAGACGAAAACAGACAACATGTAAAAGAAAAGCTCTTGTTAAATATTTAATGTTAAATAAAACTTACAAAAATGATGTTAAGTAATGAATTATTGCTATCAGATAAATTGGTCATACAATGCAATTTTATTTAAAAATATTGAAAAGAGAAATTTCAATGAAACAAAGTTTTTTTCTCCAAAATAAGAAGATTGGAAATTGAGAGACAGTTTGCAACTAATTTCATAGGAAATCTTATTATTTTAAATTAATTTTTCAATTTTCCTTTGGAAGTAATTCATCAAATTCAAAATATTTTTAAATTTAATCAGATTGCTGCAATTTTCACTTGTTATAAATACGATGCCGAACACATCTTTCATCCACTTTCACTACACAATTCAATATCACTTATTAAATGACTGATATAATAAAGAGAGAAAAAATTGAATAAAGGTAAGATGGAAAATCATATAGGTTTCGATTAATTCAGATATGGTTCTGAAACGTTCGTTTTCTTCAACGTTTAAACCCTTTAGTAGCATGCCCGGAAATTTTTCGGGTGTCAAATTACTACACTTTTAAACCCCCTTTAGTCGGAATTAAGAAATAATGTAGTTAGAATTTTTCCTTTGGCATACTGTGCACTACTGCAAAGGTTAAAACATAAATGAAATTTCAAGCCATGTAGATGAAAAATTAAAAAAGTTACCCCATGTCCGGCATCCGGACAATGCCGGATATTTCAACAGAAAAAAGATAAAAAAATCACACAAATTTCACTTTAAAATGACTGTCAAAGGATAATAAAATATTGTAAGCCTTTTAAATGGTAAGAAAAAGATTAAAAACAAGAAATTACTTGAAAAACAAAATTCACCGCCGAGCTCCATTTTGGGAAGAAAGATGATTTTCTCGAGTTTTTTCGGAAAAACTAAAAGTCTGAAATGATTCCATGCCCGAAACGAAAAATTCTTGCAACGATTATATTGATAAGAAAATCGAGATTCAAATAAAAAAAGTATCATGTAGTTTCGTCAATTATTGAATTAATAGGACCAGTTCAAAGTTGATGTCCGGTATACTGGACACAAGGTTTCCGAAACAAAGTCATTCAAAGACGTTATAATTATACAAAAAGTACGGGGTTTACATAAACATTTAAACTGTCCTTTAGGTTCTCAGATAAATTAAAATGACACCTCATTTCCAAAATAGAAGGTGTGATCTAATTAGATACAGTGAACTCTCACTTATACTCGCTCTCTTTTTTCCGCGTTTTTCACTTATGCGCTTTTTTTTCGCTGTCCCGGCCAAGAATATAGGAAAACAATGCTAACTCTTATTCATTTAGCGCCGCACTGAAAAAAGCACCTCTCACTTATGCGCGTCGCAAAAATTTTCTTAGTTCAAAAAGTTTTTTTTTCAGCAGAACAAAACCCCTTTTTGTTCCTAGGAATGCATCCCTCTCCCTTCCTCTATTCTTCAGATTCCAGGAAAATATTCCTCTAACTTATACACAGGGGAGTATGAGGGGGTTCTTGTGATTGACGTCAGTAAAAGTCGCATTTATACAGCATCCAATTAGAGAGGTTAGTACTTTATATACCACGTGGCATTGATCGCTAACGAAGGAACCAAGTTTGGAGTTTTGGTTATGGTTAGATGGTTACGTTTTAACATGGCGAAAAGAACGAAATTGTCGCTTTCCTTTAAAATGGATGTTATTAAAGAAATCTTTGCACCTGAAAAAAAGTTTTAGAGGGGCATTTTAATGTCCCAGAATCGACATTGAGACCGATTTTAAAAAATCGGAAGCATTTCGATTTTCTTTGTGTTCTTAAAAAATAATTAACGGAAGTTGTACACGTATTTGCATTTTGAAACATCTTATTTACGTTTTTCAGTAGTATACACATAGTATTAATTAACAATACATGTGCACTGTATTGATGTTTCACTTTTAAGCTCCCTTTTGTGGTTTTTCACATATGCGCGTCTCTCACTTATGCGCACTTTTTTCGCTGTCCCTTGCGCTCGCGCATAAGTGAGACATTACTGTAGTTGAGAAAACAAACCACTTAAGGGATTAAAAAATAAGTGATGAAGGAGTCGCCACCTAAATTAAAGAATCTGATATAAGTTTAATTGCAAGAGTAACAATATAAATCCTTCAAATGAAATCTTTTATAAGAACATGCTGTCTCTTCTGGGATAATGAATGTCTTACACTGTAACAAGCCACACTCTCAGGATTTTGTACATTACATTAATAACAATTTTATCTGTATGACTTCCTGACTACGAGTGTTATGAGACCAAGGAATTAAAAACTTGTAAACATCAGAAAAAATCGTATAGAAGGTGTAAGGAACGGAAAATAATAAATGATATTTGCTTTTAATAGTTATTTAACAATAAAATAAATGAAGCTCAAACTTTTTGATAAGATAAAAAAACAATTAGCTTGTTATATACTTCTTTGTTTAATAAATGATCAGTAAAATATTTTTCCTCAGAACTTAGTAGAACAAAAGATTTGGGATAGGGTCAGGTGGAGAAATTGGGAGCAAGTAGTAATTGGGAACAGTGACTATATAGCGCACTGGTGAGGCCATGGCGAACTGAAAACCATGTACAATGGTTAAGACACTCTAGAGGAAGACGAAAAACCCTTTTCCTAGTTTTTTCTATGTTATTTGGTAATGTTTGGTATCTTTAACTGCAACCCTATTCAGAAAAGTGAAATCTAAATTTCTTAAGTTTCACTTTTCGTTCTCTACGCCGATTATATGCAAGCTAAGTTGCTAATTTATATATTTATTAGACCTTTCGGATATAAAGATTACGAGGAAACTTCAATTTTTGTTTTTGGATTTCATCTTTAGGTACAGGTTACTGTTCTTAATTAACCCCTGACAATTTTTAATGCGGGGTAGTTGGGAACGGGGAATTCTCATGTAACAAAATTCTATTCTTTCTATGTATTTGGAATAATTTATTATCCGATAGGAGGCAATTTTAAATCTATAAACGGGATCGCTTTCCGTTCAGTGAGTAAAGTTCACTGTTTTATGTCGAATTAACAACTGATATTTTAAAACAATTTATCATGCGATTTACATATATATTATTATATACGTATGAAAGTTCTTTATTAATAATGATATGAAGCCGTTTGACTTCATTTTTGGAAGAAAACAAGAAACTGATTGATAACGAGAAAGAAGAAAATGTGACACTGATCGAGGAATTTGTTGGTGAGGATTTTGGATCTTTTCAACAAGAAATGGAGACTGCACATGAAGTAATTTATCTTCAATCATTCATGGTTAATTTTTCAACAAATCTGTTTGTTTTGAACGATAACGTCAGAGGTTCCAGAATGAAGGCACATTATTCGTACGTCTTCGGGATTCAAGAATTTTACGGCGGGAAATATGATATGACAGGTTTGAGAAAATTAGTTTCGGTGGTGAATGACCAGTTTGTCATCCCGTAAAGTCAGTTGAAAGCTGTATTCCCAGATCGTAAGTTTCAAGTAGACAGTAGAAAAAAATTATTTGGTTTTTAGATAGCGTGAATGTCAAAGATAATTTAGTAGAACAGTGAATAGAAATTTCGATTTCAAATAGAAAATCTACTCTCTATTACTAAATTGAACTATTTGTTTTTACTAATTCTTTTGTGTGCTTTTTGAATCTTAACTATTTCCTTCTAGTATGTATTATTCATAATATTCAGCTATTTCATTTTCTTATGGCATCCTGCAGTATCTCGAGTTGAAATTGCATTCAGACTAAGGTTCCAAATTAGAGTCCTTTGGCCTAAAAATGGAACACCTGGAATTTTAAGAAAACCGAATATAATCTTATTTCCAGTGGCGGCTCTTCAACTCAGAAACAAGCAGTGCTGCAAAAAATGTATAGACATAAATTGTAGTCAATTTTGTGCTCATTATTTTGGAATATAATGATGATACACTAAAATCTGATAGTTTTTGAGTTATAAGCAAAAAAACTACTTAATTATTGGTGTCAAACCTCAGATTCGTAATCAACACCCGAAAAAAAATTACAACTGATCCAGAATTGGATTTAAAAAACACTGCTTAACTACTAAGAAAAAGCGAAAAAGAGCCAAATGAGGAAGTCGCGCCAATCGTAACATGGGAAAATTGCAGCTCAAATGAATACAATTTTAATCAGAGAAAGCGTTGCTTTTCTCTCGCTTCGCGTTGATCATTGCGTTTATTTTGAATCATGAGGAGGAGTAAAACTTTTTGTGGCTCTGGTCTGTCTCTCTCTTATGTCTTGCTTCATTTTCCGTCTTCCCATTACGTTTTTTAATACTTTTTTGCCATTTTCGATGATCACCGAATTCTCAAAGTGGAAAAGTAAGCCAATTAGAATAAAAACAAAAGCACTATATTTTAAAATAATTCCAGGGGGACTGCAGCTCTGCAGCTCTCATGGACGAGCCTCCACTGCCTATCTCTAATATCTGTGCACTCTTCAGTGTCTGTTTCTAATATGTATGTAACTAATGCTGTAACACCGTTTATATTTTCTTTAATAGTGAATGATTCCAGCTGACAGGAGAGAACGGATAATGATAGGAATTCACAACAGAGGAAGCTACTTCACGTGCAGCATCATTAGATGGCTTTGATACGTGAAATACCAACGAGGGCTCATACAAGCTGTATAGAGTTGCATTTTTTCAGCTGAAGTATTAAAATATATTTTGGAACTTCTTACTATGTTCATTTTTATATAATTTTATGTCTTACAAAAATGATCTTAGTCTAAAATTTCAGAATGATGAATAGTCTCGATAATGTCTTCTAAGAAAAGCTTGGAATATGTTTAATTTAATTTAATTTATTAATTTTTTTTGCTGTGCAAAATCCTTGTTTAATTTTAAAGATGTTATACAAAATTTTTAAAAATTTGATCAATTTAATGTTGCTCTGATTGAAAATGCAAGTAGAGCAACATTAAAGCAAGTATTCCTTGCAAGTATTACAGCAAGTATTCCACTTGCGTAGACTTTTTCCTTTGCCTTCTTTCCTTAACCTTCTCACACTGAGCGAGGCGGTCACGAGCGGTCTAAAAATTTTCTCTTAACAGCGACGACGGCCAGTCTGAAGCGGTTGGCTTCTTTTGAGGGAGGTGAGGTTCTGAGAACGTTTAGGAGATAAGCTTGGTAGGGGTGTCCAATTCCCAGATAGCAAAGAAGGTTGCGAAAGGTTGCCATTTCACTTTCCATAGGCTGACCGCGAAAGCATTTCCGCCTAAACCGTTTCGGAAACCATTCCCGTAAAATCGGCTCAGTAAAGCTTTTTATGAACCACTTGTCCCATCTTGTGTAGCCTCGTCCGGTATAGTGGCGTTTGCCTCCCAACTCTATAAACGCGGGATCGATCCGCGGCTTGGAGGAATGTGAAACTTTGTCACAATCTACAATGAAATCGTACAAATAAGTTCATTTAAAAATTAGATTAATCAAATTAATTGAAATTAATAACTAAGCTTTAATTAAATAGGATTCCAATTAATTGACATTCCAGATAACTCTAAGTTGGACTAAAGCGACGTCAGAAGACGGGGGATAAAAAAGGGGTTTGACCCCTCTGTAGGAGTACGGCTTTGAAGAGGGGGTGAAAAAAGGGGGGTTGAACTCCTCTGTAGGAGTACGGCTTCCAAGGGGGGAAGGGGTTCCATTTTGTCCGCCAAAGGAGGGCTCTTAACACACTTTTGAAAGGTCTGAAACAACCTTTTGAAAGGCCTGAAACAAGCTTCATGAAAGCCTGAAACACGCTTGTAATAAAAGCTTGGGGAAATCTTACTAAAAA
>BGPR01027774.1:5224-20478 GCA_013235015.1 Araneus ventricosus
CGACATTTGCGCCAAATTGCTTTGCTTGGCGACTTGGCTCGCGTTTGGTTCACAATTGCCGACATTTGCGCCCGGCTAACGGAAAAGTACCGGCTCTTTTTATCAGTAGTTCAGTCGTTTTTTTAAAATCCAATTCTGGAGGAGTTGTAATTTTTTGCTTCTTTATGTTTTTTCGGGTGCTGACTACGATTCTGAGATTTGCCACCAATAATTTTGTTATAGCCAAAAAACATAATTTTTTTTCCTCCAGTTTTTTGCTTATAACTCAAAAGCTATCAATTTTTAGTATATCATCATTATATACCAAAATAATCAGCACAAAATTTCCTACATCTTACGTCTATAAAACTTTTGCAGCACTGCTTGTTTCTGAGCTGACGAGCCACCACTGAATGTGTTCTAAAAACTTATTTTTGACTTCAAAAATTCAAATGACACCTTTGGTTTATATTTGCATTTCAACCCTAAACTTTTCATTTTATTTTTGAACATCAATAGGGTAAATCTATATAAATAAGTATAATGAATATGAAGAAAATTTTTAAAAATTAATTTAAAACCTAATTTTAAATGAAATGACTTGGTCATTAAACTTTTCCATTTTAAATCACAAATGTAATTAGTTATTTCTTTAATTATTGAAGATTAATTATCAGGAAGACAAATATGTGATGTAAATATAAATCAAAGTCCTAGTCCATGGTTTAATGTTTGTCATATATATATATATATATATAATATTAGAGACTTTAACTGCAGTTAGTCTAAAATTCATTGCTAAAACTACTCTACTGTTCAGCAACGGATTCCGAGACTACCACTTTTGCACGATTTTACACCGGAAAGGGGTGTCGGGCAATGAGTCATATTAGAGCATTTCTGGAGTTCTTTGTTAGATCACGCTCAATAAAATGTAAACATCACCCTTCCATCCTTCACTTTCCCCCTATTGTGATGAAAATAACTCTGCTCGGTGCATGCGCAAAAGCGCGGAGGGTTTCCGAATCCGTTGCTAGACAATACTTCTCACTGTTTGTCTATATTCATTTGGTTTTAAATTTTTAGAGCTGCAGATTGGAAATTACATAGTCCAGACTGGACTGGTCGTATGCGAATTGTTTCTAAGGGGAAAAAATGTTTCATAAAGCTTGAAGATAAAAACTCAGGTAGTATTAGTTAGTATTAGTATGCAGTTTAATTGAGATAATACTTACTCTTATATTAAATAATATTAACTATTCTATTATTTCAGGAGAATTATTTGCTAAAGCACCTATTGATAAATATCCTGGTATAGCTATAGAATCTGTGACAGATTCAAGTCGTTATTTTGTTTTGAGAATTGAAGACGATAATGGTTTGTTATGGATTATTATTTTTCTGCCTTTCAGTATACCAAAACATTAGATATGACAATATATTTTACTGCTCATTAGAATATTAAGCAAAATGATTTAATTATGGTTATTAATGAATATTTATTCCTATTTAAAAGTTGTAGAATATTCATTTCTTATCGTCAAATATTAGATCATTTCTCTTATTTAAAATAGTTAACCTTGTAACTTCCATGAACTACAGCCTAAACCAATCAGTGGCTGTGTTGAGCAACCACTGTGCATTGATTGGAAGTTCTACCTCAAGGTGTCTATTGAAATGGTCTAAGTCAGTGATGCGCAAACCGTGGGTCGCGACCCCCAGAGGAGTCGCAAGAAAATTTTTGTGGGTCACTAAATTCAAAGACATATATTTCACAATAAAAAAATATAAGACTTTTCTTCAAAAGATGTGATCGTGAAAGCTTTTACACAAAGTGAGGGGGTCGAAAATGAAAATAGTTTGTGCACCACTGGTCTAAGTTGGTAATATTCAAAGCTCCATAACTCGGTTAGTTTTACTTGCAGAAGAATGGAACCTTTTTTCACTTAAAATGTTAGTTTGCCAAGAATATTTTACTAAATATGTCTGAGGGACTGTAAAATTTAATTCTTTGTCATTTTTTTAGCAATACATTTTTGCACTCGAAAAATATAAAATATAATTCCTTGCATCATTTGAAGCATTTTTCCCAAATGGAAGTATGTGCTTATTTCTAGTGGTTTAGAATTGAGCTATTTGCCCATGTTTCAAGTTGGCATCCTCAATACATTTTGGCAGGCACGTAGTTTTGAACCAGAGACCTTTGGGTCACGAATCTTAACCTCTAGACAAAAGGAATTCCCATGGTCCTGAGGTAGATACTGACTTATATACATCACAGAATAAGATGACACTACGATCACTGCGACATCTTTATAGAACATCTTCCTCCATAACTTATTGCTAACCATATAACTATGCCACTACTTTGGAATGCAATAAATTGACTGTGAACAGGAATTTGCCTGAGACATCCCCGAGTATTTTTTTTTAGAATACGGGAGAGGGATGTTACTTTAAAGGTGGATCAGGTGGTACAAGGGAGTGAGTTGTGCATGATTTTGTCTGCAATTAAGGGGGTAATATTTATGTTTCATAGTCTAAATTATGTATCTTTGCATCCTTTTAATGCAGATTCTCATTTATTAATCAAATACAAATATTATTCTTTGAGGAAAATTTGCTTTATTAAAAAAAAAGGCTTTTATTTTTTCTCAAATTTTATGCATAATTTTCTGACTATAGGGAGTTATCTGAAGACTTCAGACAGTTGCACATTTCTGGCTTTTCAGTGCAAAATTAATGTGATAGAAGGAATGGTAATGAGATTATCTTCAAATCTGAGAAGGTTTTAACCTTTAAAGGCCCAGTGTTGCCTTTAAGCAACATGCCCAATTTTGTCTTTTAAAATCGTGAGAATAAGACTAATGCCTGTTGTTGCCAATTACATACATACTGAAATTTTTATTAAATCATTTTACAACATATAGATGGCAGCCTGAGTGCTGATAAAAAATAATAAAAAAATTAATTTTTTTCACTTGAGGCTACATCTTTTTAGCTTTGTTTGTTCAGTGTCGAAGGAAATTTCTTATCTGTACATTATTTATTAAAATTCATCTGTGTTTGACATTATAGAATTTTATTGAGGAAATTTTTTTCTCGTATAAAGCCCAGTATTGTTAGTTGGTAACAAACTGTTTTTTAGCCATAAATCATACTTTAAAAAAATTAGGATTTTTTAAGATTATTTTCTCCATGTTTTATTCAAGAATTGAAAGTCAAAAAACTTTTTAAATTAATTTTAAAAAAAATTGGGCTTTTAAGGGTTAAGTTTTTATTTTAATTGATGTGAATAAAAATTTTGAAATTTAAAAAACTTGTTTCAGAAAGTACTTGCTTAACATATTTTCAACCTACATTTGCACAGTTCTTATAAGTACTCTGATATTAAGTTCATTTAAATTTCTCTGTGAAGGTGGCTTTTTTTTTGCTTCAAGTAATGAGGAAATTATTTTATTAATTGTTAAATATATTCTTTTTTAGAATATTTGAACATAAATTTTAAATTCTTATAACTATGGCACAGACTAATTTGAGATATAATGATGCTGATTTTAATCAATCCATAGCTGTGTTCAGTCCATATTTAATTTATCATATCCTTTATTTATGTTTTCTTCTGTTTGAGTTATTTTGCAGTTTATGATCAGTTAAAAATCTTGTATAAAAATTAACTAAAACTCTAGTAGTTCTGAGATTGAATTTTTTCTAATCACAATTAGAGGCATGCCCTTTACTATTCAATTTCGTGCAAGTCTGATTCACAGTTAAAGAGGAAGACTAAACTCGTGAAATAACTGAAATAAGCACTAGAACTTAAAAAAATAAAATAAAATTAGAATTTAAATTGCATCTTTTTTACCTCTTAGTCACTGCCTTTCATTTCTGTGATATATTTTAATCTTAAAGTTTTTTTTTTTTTTTTTATCAGAAGCTGTCAGTTTAGTATCAAAATATCCATGTAAAACATTTTCGTTAATCTGGATTATTTTTCCTGGTAGTTTCCTCTTTTATTTCTTGATATCAGTGGCTCCTGTAAATGGTCTTGGTTCTGACTGGCTGTTAAATGTCAATTTTCAGTTAAATGTCAATTTTCAGTTAAATTTTCTTGAACCTTGATTTGTAGCTAATTTAATAAACTTTAGAAGAAATTTGTATTATCCAATTGCATTTTACATATTTATATTACTCATTCAGAAACTAACAGTGATTACATTCAGAGTAGTAAGACAGAAGTTTCTTTTTTTTTCTAAGTTTATTTGAATTACCTTAATTATTTTTTCTGGTAATATGGATGGTTATGTAACTGTAATGAGTTTTCAGAGTATTGAATTTTTGTTTTAAATTTCAGTGGAAACTAATTGCTGACTCAACAAGTTAGTGTATATATATAAACTGAACTTGACAATGGGTGTATGCATTTCAATGAATTTATTGAAGAAAGACATCTGGCATTTAGCTTAAAATAATAATGAATTATTACACCAATATTGCTTTTTTAAAAATCTAAATTTTCAAATGTCTTCATATATATACAGGCAGAGCTGCTTTTATTGGCATTGGTTTTGCTGACAGAGGGGATTCTTTTGACTTGAATGTTTCCTTGCAAGAACATTTTAAGTAAGTAAAATAATTATAACTTTCTTGTGGTTTTGTTGTATGAAAATATTTCATTTAAGTAATAAATGAGGGGTTGTATTTTATTTTTTTCAAACAAAGTACAGTAAAGCACTGTTTAAACGTCTTTCCAGGGACTGACGTATAATGACATACAAATGAAAAGACGTATAATCAAAATGAAGTATTTAATCATTACAATAAATATGAATGAATCGGGACTGTGATGGAATGACGTACAACTGAGAAACATATAAACGGTGCCCTACTGTACTGTGTGGCATATTTAGTTTTTTTTTATAATGCTATCAGTACCGGAGGAATTTTAAAAATTTCTCCTGAAGCCAAGAGAAAACTAAGTACTATTCATTTATAAATGATGTGTTTAGTGTATCTTAACAGATAGGAATAGATAAAAAGGGAAAGATTAAAATACAGTAGACTCTGAATTAACCAGGATGGTCGGGAAATGCTTCGTCCTGGATAAGTGAATATCCCGGATAATCCGATTTATGCAAATTTTGATGAAAAATTTTGGAAAAATGATAGAAAATGTAAAATTATTATACAGTAAGATGTTAATAGTTTAATTAATACAAAAGAAAAAGAATTAACAAGAAATTTTAACGTTATTTAGATTTACAATTCGTACAATTAAAAAGAAAAAAACAGATGTAGTTTGCCTCACTGTTTTGTGAAGAATGAAATGATAAAAGTCTGTTTTTTTTTTCATTTACTCTTCGACGAATTGTACTACGCAGGTTTCTGAATATCATTTCTTCTGCAGGCATACTTTCATCTTCTTTCTCCAAGTAATTAAGTAACGCTTCAGTGTGTACTAATGCGTCACCAAGACTTAATTTTTGATGAGTTACAAGATTTTCCTCATCACTTTCAGGACATTCTTCGAAATTCCTTGTTTCTTCTGAACCACAAGTTACACGGGACACACTATCATGTCTCTTAAAACTTCGCAACATTCCAATGTCGAATCTTCGTTGATACATTTCACACTGCTTCTTCATCCACATTTTCAGAACAGTCTAATTTTCTCAAATCTTCTAAGATTTTTCTCTGCAAATTTTTTTGGGTCGTCCCGGATAATCCACAACCCGGATAATCCGATCCCGGTTAATCGAGAGTCTACTGTATTACATAGTGTTTGTTTTAAAGTGTAATTGTATAGAAGTTGCTATTTATTCTTAATTCTGTTCATCGGTATAATTTCCAAAACATCTAATTAAAACATAATGGCTGTAGTTTCAAATGTATCACTTTAAAAATATTTATAAAAAATACCTGTGTGTTTTCTGTATCAAGATCAAGACAATAATTGCATTTAAAAAACTAATTTTCCTATCCCCAATCTTAAAGTGGTCTATTTGAAATCTGATGCATGTAGACCCTATTTAAAATAATTTTAGCTGAATGTAGCACACAGAAACGTCTTTTTAACTAAGCAAGGTATGAAATCTGCATTAAAGGGAAGGCAAATCGTGGAATGGCTCTATTCATAAGTTTAGTAAAGGGTTAATTTCTTCACATTCGTCAAAGGTTTTTAGGAGACCGAATAACCATTTGGGGTTCACACACACAAAATTAGTCCTTGTTGATATGAGAGGAAATTTTTTTACTGATGTTTACTTCAATATTTATTAAATCTTTTCCCCTTACATTTTCCCGATACAGATTTTGTTCTGTTGATATTATTGCAGACAATTTAATATTCATTATGAATCGTGTTAAAAAAAAAGGCCACTTTGTTTTATCCAGCAGTGTAAGTAATCTTTTCCTTGAAATTATCTTTCAGGCATTTACAAATTAGTCATGGTTGGTCAATATGTATTTCCAAAGTCCTAAACAATATCCAATAGACATTTACCACCAGAATAGATATTTATCAGCTTGAATTTGGAGTCAAAACTGTTGTTATTTTGAAATTTTATGTTTTTACCTTTGATTTATTTTCAGTTTAATATTCTACCGTATTTAAAAATAATTTAATATTTATGTATAAAAAAGTTTTTGACAAATGATTTTTCAAAAAAAGTGCCTATTTTTTTTTCTTCCTATTTTCTATATACATTTATTGGTTGTGCTCACATCTAATTTAAAATAAACCAACTATCTCCAGTTACATTATAAATAGTCTGGTACTGCCATCTAGTATTTAAAATAAGAAATATTTTTTTTTCTGGGTATAAGAAATGGATTATTTTAAATCTTTTTGGTGCATTACTTTTGAACACTCCAGTGGGGAAATATCACAGGCACGAGAAATAGAGGGCGAAACCTTGCCCCGTGATTTTGACGGGAGCATAAAGGAAGGTGTTAATCTTTGTATTACAAACATAATTTAACCCGTGATGGGTCATTCATATTTGCTACGTGCCATATAAATTTTATTTTTTGCTAAGCGTAGTTGGAAAAGCTTGTCCTCGAGGGTCCTCTATTTCTCCAAAATGGTCCCTTTCCATTTGTGATTTTGCAGTCATAATGGCTGTGTGTATTTTAGTCAAAATTGTAATCTCCCAGACTCTATGTAACCCAACTAGTTCAGAGCAAGTAAGTTGATGGAGTTGCATAGTTTTTTATTAATTAAAAATTAGTAATTAAAAATTTTAGTAATTAAAAATTTTTTTGTGGCATTTGTTTTCACTTATATAATTAGGTGATGTTTGAAATGTCATCAAAGACTGAAATTAATTCCTGAAAGAGACTGAAAAATATTTATGTATATGATATAGTATTTTAAGTAAAATCGGTTACCTTTGAGTATTTTATTATTACATGTTCTCTTCCCAAATAAAAATGACGTAGAATGTAGTAAAATTATAAACATATGATAATAAAAAATGAACGATATTAATAAAATAAAACCTCATTATTAATGAGCGAAGAGGGTGGTGAATGTCAAAGACCACATGACCCACATTTAAACTCTCAGAGGTCCAAAGTTAATTGAAATTTATTGAATCAATGATTTATATTAATTTAGGCATTAACGGGTTATGTCTGAAAGCTTTTGTTATAAATTTATTTGTAATTGAAATTGTTTATTGGACTCTTCTGCTGCTATGCAGTGAATCAACAATACTGCTAGTGATTGTTTTGTGTAATAACTAGCTGAAAACCATCATTGCTCGGGATCCATATTTTTTCATATACTGGACTCCTGTTTTTTCTTTTTTTGTCCTACAAATGTTGTCACTATCTCTCTCCAACAAATGTAAATATTCTTTGAATCCTTTCTTGTTGAATAAAAACTTTCAAATATAGCCTTTTTTTAATCACCTTATAACAGTATGGTTTGAATGAAAAAGCACGGAAATTTGAAAACAAATGTTTATTTTTAACTAAACTAACGTCATTGGGTGTTTCAGTGCCATGTTAAAAGCTACGAAATAAAAACAGAAGTTAAATGCATGCTACAAAATAACAGCGGAAGTTAGAAGTCTATATTGACAAAAAAAAAAAAAAAAAAAATAGCTTTAACAGTGGTAAAAATACTTGAATAAATGATTTGATGAAACAATATATTTGATTTTTTAACAATAAAAGCATTGTTAGAATTTGAGTTTAAAATAAATTTTGAAACCTTAATTACAGTTAGAGAAAAAAATTGTTCAGAAATTAATTTGGTGTCATTAAAAAAAAAATGTTTTTTGCTCTTTAAGATGTAAAAATAATTTTTGTACCATAAGTATTTCAGAAGTTATTAGCGGAAAACGTCAAAAATAGCTTAATTTTCCTTATTTAATTAAATGTCTTAACTAATTAGTTCTGAAAGTTGAAAATAGCACATTTGACCTAGAATGTCGTGTGCAAATTTCATAGCGCTACCGTTCACCGTTTAGGAGGAGTTGTGACCGACACATGTATTTTCTGTTTTATAATTATGGGTAATAAATATGTTTCCTTTATATGCTGTCTAGTTTTAAAGCCAAATTCATGCGAATGTTTGAATGTTAAGTAAATTTTTAAGAGTTAAGTACTTTCAAGTTATGGAGTTTGTATTTCATAAAACTTCTTGATTTTAAAAATGTATTACTAATTATACATATTTTATCTTCCTGTGTTTATTATTTTAGCTATGTTTAAATAAACCATTTTTGCAATTCTTTTTTTCTGTTTTGCTTAATTATTACATTTTTATAGATGGCTTCAAACTAGCGAGGAGCTCGAGAAAGGAATCGATTCATCTGATCGTAAGCCTAATTTGGATTTGGGGTTTAAAGAAGGTCAAACAATAACTATTAACATGAATATTAATGTAAGTCTTGCTTATCCTAAAAGATATTTATTGTATGGTTATTCTTTCATTTAAAAGTTCTCTCTACAGTTCTATGCATTACATATACTGAATACATTTATAATTAGACAATAATATAATTGTCTATTTTAATAGGAAAAACCAGTGGGAGTGGCCTCCCCTAAACTTTCTCATATACTGGTCAAAAATTTGTCATTTCCCCTCCCCTTGTGTGGATAAAAAAAATTGAACCTACTGTAATCCAGAATGCAACGAATATCAGAAGGTTTTTCATTGCAGATCATAGTGATTGTGAAATATTTAGGTGAAGAATCATATTAAAAGAGATGCCTATGTATTAAAACTTGACAATATTTATTTTCCATCACACTCCAGCAAGATCCGCTATTATACGAGCGAGCGAAAACAAAACAGGAGATAAACATATCCATCACAAATTCTGTCTCAAGGACAAAGTGACGTAAGCCTCCCGCTTGGTACCAGAGATTGCTAAGTATGCATGCGCATGGAGATCGGTTTTGAAATGAATGCTTAACAAGTATGCGATTATACAGACTGACAGACAGTCAACTCGTTGACGGATTTGACCCAAAATTTTATACGGACCTACATTCATGATGATAAAACTGTGTACCAAATTTTATCCATCTAGCTATTCAAGTTTTTGAGTTATAGTCTTCGCATGACTTTGGACATACAGACAGACAGACTTCCCATTGACGGATTTTGTCCAAAATTTGATAGAAACCTACAAATTATGTTTAAAGACCACATGCCAAATTTCATCACCGTAGCTCTAATAGTTTTCGAGTTATCGTGTTCACAGACAGACAGACATAATTCCCAAATTGTGTTTTTCAGACTCAGGGAGGTCTAAAACGTGGAGATTCGTCAAAATCTCGAGTTCGAATTTTTTGACGATTACAGTACTTTCTCTTTGTATACGAGAAAGTAAAAAGCAAGCACGAAATAGTAAAAGATAAATATTTTAAGATTTCTGCTTCCACAAAGACTTTTAATGACTTGGAATTCACCATGCTGATTATTTATCCTTGTCATCTAATTAAAAAAATAGACTAGTTAAAATTATTTGAATTCCAGAATTTTTTTATGGAATTCTGTATTTTCTTTGCTGTAGTTTTTTCATTTTATAATATTTTAAATGACTTTTCTTGTACTTATTGATTGAATATCGGTATAAGAGCAGTTGAAAAGAAATTAGTAAATATATAATAGATTCAAAGTTAATCTGATCTCCAATTAACATAAAGAAATTATGTAGCTTATTATTTCATTTATGTCACTAGGCTGACTACTTACGATGCTACTTCTCTTAGGAACTGAAATGTTAATTTTTAACTTTTTTTCGTATTGGAAACTTATTTGTGTTATACATTAATCTTGTTAGTCCAAATAGAAAATTGCCACATTACCTGATTTTAGAATTATTAAAAAAAAATCGTTTCTGTAACTTAGCATCATACTTAATGTAACCATTTATTTTTTTCTCCTTCGAAATGGGACATATGCTAATTTTTAGATAATAGTATGTGTATTCAAGAAAACACATTTCTTCAGTTTTTATCTATTATGTAACTAACAGGAATAAATACTTGAAAATAAATTAATTTTATCTGAAGAACAAAGTTTTACTTTAGTATATTTGGTATTGATTTTTTAAAAAAAGAATGAAATTTTTGGCAAGATTTCTTAAAATTTACTTTCATAATTAACGTTGCTTGTGGAGAATTGTGACTTGCAAATGTGTTTTTCTGTTCGGACGTAACTTATTCATTCTTCAGACCCTTTCTACAAGAACATTAGTACCAGGCAGTCATAGAATATATTCAAAAATTGTGCAAAATTTCCTATAATTAAATTATGGGTGTGAAAGTGTTCAGACGATTCTACCCATCCACTTTCAGTTGAAACATATTCCTAATGTTTCATTTTGTCACTTTTTGCAGTTTTTCACTAATGTAGTAAGAAATATGTGTGACATGTGAAGTGCATGCCTCTTTATATTGTCACGTTACTAAACTTGTTGTCAGATTAAAAAAAAATTTACTGCCTTTTTCAAAAATTTTATCATCGGTGTCTCTCTTTCTGAAAATGGGACATTTTGACCTCCCAAAGTTGTGCTTGGCAACAACGGCACGTATACTCACATAAGTCGTACTGCACACAGGGCCGATCCAGGTGAAAATTGGGGCCGTTTTGTGGCCCCTTCACAAAATTTACTTTATAAAAACGGCCCCTTCACAAAACTCAAATTCACCTAAAATTGAAGGTTTTACATGATAAAAAAATTTTTTCACAAAAATATTTTTATTTTTCACAAAAGTAATTTTTTTCCACAAAAATGGGTCCCTATAAGAAAAACCTGGATCGACCCCTAGCACATATCTTTTGTTCCATGAATTAAAATAATTCCATTTTATTTGTTCACAACAGCTTTCAAAACTGACTACTTTATATATCAGTTAGCGTGCCACATGAGCTTTTGTGAGAATTCTGCATAAAATTGGGTTTTATTGGTTCATTATGTCAAAAAAAGTGAGTTTGTGAAGGAAAACTGTCACTGAATTTTTTGCTGTTTATTTAACTGTTCAGACACTGGAAACTTTGTTCCAATATATATATATATATATATATGTAATAATCTCACTTAATTTTTTTTTCAAATTCTAATATTATATATTTTAAAATCTTAATGCATTCCAAAATCACTTTTCTAAAACTCCAGTTTCGTTCTTTTCCCGCGCTGGAGATATATTAAATCTCTCGTTTTGGCATATTTATTACTAAAAGAATATTTTAATCGCTTTCACGTGCCCACCGAAAATAATGACGCGTCTCCTTGGCACTAAACTTTTTCCCCTAAAACTCTTACGTAATTTATTAAAAATACCCAATATTCCCTTCACTTTGATCACGTGTCAATATGTTATTCCCTTATCCGAGAGAATACAGGGATTTTGCTCTTCACTTTTACTTGTAACCTAAACGAAGATGCACATATACCCACCACTCTCCTATATTTTACTTAAATGGTTTGATAATAAAATAAGAAATAGTTATTTGCTCATCCTGGTTATTTCAATGTCTACTACCACGAAAATCATATATATATATATATATTACTTCTTTTCTCTATGTGAATAATTTCTAGTTTTGGGTAACCTGTCTACATTATAAGCAGCTTCCTGATTACTATATATACACACACACACACACACACACACACAAAACAGAAAAAAACATCACAAAGATCAAAGACTTACAAAATGAACCGTACGGGATTTCCCTGTTGAGAAACGCATCCTGTACATTAGCATTTTGTTTATTATTTGATCTCTCTTTTTCTAAAATAGTTTTGTATATATATTTTTTAAATATATAAATACTGTTGGTATTCTTTTTCTGATTATTATTTAAACACACTAATTAGTCATACATACTTTTTCATTCCACCATTTGTTTTAAAATATATTGCCTAAAGCTTTTGCTACTAAAATTTCAGTGCAATTTAGTTTGAAATATCTGTAATCAAATCTATTTTATTTAAAAAATTTTACTTTCAAGTATGCATGCTTTTTGTTTCAGAAGAAGTCTAGCAAGCCACGTCCTAAAGCTAGCGCCACCCCTTTTGGTGGGACTCCTGGACTATTGCCTCCACCCCCAGGAGGAGTAAAATTGCCTCCTCCACCTGGCAATAACAGTTCAAATCAGATTCCTACCTCCCAAGCGGCAAGAAAAGACTCCGGTACGAATTCTGCATTCGAAGATGACTTGCTATCAGACTTGGGGTCATTGAGCGTGAGTTCGGAACCAACCGAGGCGAAACCCGCGTCAGCAACTCAAAATCCGTCTGCTGACCTTTGGGCTGTTTTTACTTGAGCCGCTGGGTAAGAAATGGTTTTTCTCCAAAATCGTTAGAATCTGTATGTTGTATTGAATTTTGCATATCTACAGATTTCTAATTTTTGGTGAATTATTTTCTTTTCAAAAATATCCATTTTGCTAGTAATTATTGTAAGAGATTTGTACCTTAAGAAATATAGTATTTAATGTGTATATATCATCTGGGTTCACAAGCAGTTCGTTTATTAATTCTTGTTCAATTTGTATGTTGCAGAACATTTTACGTTAGTATTGAAATAAGGGACAGGAAGCAGAAGTAAATGTAGGTGCTTATTGATATCATTTCATACTCATGTGATGAGCAGAATGCATTTGTTATCTTTCTTTTTATACTAGGCAGTGCTTGTTTTAAAGTGTTTAGAGATATATGATGATCTTACAGTCGTGGTGATTAGTAGAATTAAAATACTACTGCTAAATGTCCTTTAGCCATTAGCTGTTGATGTGCATGAATTATCAGTACTTTTGTGTCAATTTAGTTATATTGCGTGAAATGGGCTGTTTTCCGCAACATTACCATATTAACCACTTGACAGTTTTTTTTCTGGCATATTGTGTCCAAAAATAAGCACATTTTTTATAAGCAATATATTGATTTGGTACTTACATTTTAACGCTACCACAGCTACAGATTTGGCAGTTTTTAAGTGCCGCCAAGCTACACCTAAAATTTTTGCGACAAATCATAACATAAAACACTTTATTTAAAATCAAAACACTTTAAAAATTCAAAACACTTTATTTAAAAACAAAGTAGTCAATCGGATTTCGGTGGAAAATGGGCCGATATAGAGTTTGACATGGATTCAAAACGGTCTCTATTTTCTTTCACCTGATGCTGTCGCCATATGAACTCTGATAAATAAGATTCCAAATGATGTCAAATTGCATCTTGTTCTGTTTTTGGCAAATCCCAAATACGCATTTTCGTAGCACTAAAAAATGGCGTCAAAAATCAGCGAACAACAAGGCAACAAGGAATCCAAAAGATAACTGCGTGTGCAAACAACAAGATTGCTCTTTATTGGCGCATTAAGCGCAACTTCAGCTGCGGTGGCATTAATACGTAAGTACCATTGATTTTATAAATGCAAGTCAGCAGTCAAAACAGTTACAAGCAGTGATTTTATTAATTTTTGATAATTTTTAATTGCAGGGGGAAAAAGGACCTAAAAACTGGTTTACATTTGTTTAGCTATCCAACACTGATTAGACTGCTAGAGCCATTTACTAGAAACATTGCAAAGTAAATAAAGGGAAAAAGTCGGGAAACTCTGGAGTGGCTTAGAAAAATTACCTGCCCGAGCGGCATTCGGGCAAATCGGGGCAAAACTGTTAAGTGGTTAAAATGGTGCAGAATGGCATAACAAATATATTTTATTAGCAGAAAAAAAAGTTTTTTGGTACTTTTCCGTTAGCCGGGCGCAAGCGAAAAATTGGCAAATAGTGCAGAATTCCGGCAAATTTCTTACAACCATTATTCCGTTGACTTCGCTTCGTTTGGCGACTTGGCTCGCGTTTGGTTCAGAATTGGCGACATTTGCGCCCGGCTAATGGAAAAGTGCCAGGTTTTTTTTCTTTCTTTCAGATTCACTTTGAGTTTAATATTAATTCCATTTTTTATGCCATCAATGGCATGTCTTCTTTTTAAAATTCAAAATTTGTATGCATCTTCCAGAACTGATAGCTTTCTTTGTGATATCTATTGAAATTAATTTTTTATTGTACCAATGAAAAACAGAGTAATAATTTAGCTGAAAAGGGCTCATTTAATAGCTATTTGTTTGAGCATTTTTTTAAACTCGAGTGTCAACTAAAATATGTTTGCATATTATTTAGAAGGACAGGAAGGGGAAATTACTTGATGCAAGGTAACAAGCTATGCTATACTCACACACACAGAGAAAAAAAAAATGCACATCTTTGATTGTTTTCATGGTTTGGAATTTCACTGAAAGTTTTTGTTGTGTAGTGAAAGGTCTTTATCATCTAGATTTAATATATTTATGTGGTTTGAAGTTGTAACTGTAATTTATCAATCGTTAATTAAACTTTGTATTGTTGTTTTATAATTTGAGTTATTATTCTAAAAGGGGAAAAAATTATGAGATAAAAGATTTTAGCCTCATAAACTTTGTTCTTTGTTTTTGGAGGTTATAGTTGTTTTATACTTTTCCAGTATTTTCTGAACAACTTGATTTGCTCTAAAAAAATTATTAATGCAGGAGGATTTTTTTTCAATGGAGATGTTTTTCAGTCGCCTCTTGCTCTTTCCAAATAATATATTTAATTACATGTATTATGAATTGCAATTAATTAATGCTGACATTATGTCTTTGATACAGTAGTGTATATGTGCATTGGCATAGTAACTTAAATTTGTGCTCTGTTTAGTACAATAAACCGCTTACTGAAATTTGTGTTCTGTTTAGTACTATAAACTGCTTATTGAAATTTG
>BGPR01027775.1:0-20477 GCA_013235015.1 Araneus ventricosus
TTGGCATTTGTCATTACGATTCAAAATTTTTATGACCTCAGCCCCTCACCGCCCTACCCGAATCCTGGATACGCCACTGCACAAATGTATTAATATAAAACATGTAAATGAAGGATTTTACTTCATTAAATATCCAATTATTAATATTATGTAAATATAGTAATTAATTTGCATGCACCTAATGTTTAATTTTTTACATCAGCGCTTCAAATTTTACTTATCAGTAATAACAGGATGAATAAATGAAGGTAAGTTTTTTCAGTCAAGTTAGTGTGGCAAGCAGTTGGTAATATTCTTTTGTAAAACTGTAACAAATTTTAAGGCTTTACATAACACAAAAAGGGTATAGTTTAGTTAATTAATAACTTTTAGATAGTTGAAAATTAGTTTTATAAAGCTTACGCAGTAAACACTGATGTTACTCCAGTTTCTAAACTATTTCAATAACTAGCATAAACATTTTAAAATTTTAATACACATTCAATAATGATGAACAATGTATTAAAATATACTTTCAATTCATCAGCCACATGGAAAAATTAAGCAAAGAAGAAAAAAAATTATTATAGATTTTAAAAAAATTGCCTCTTTTGAACATGAGACTATTGCTTGAGGATACAAACGCAATCGTGTACTTTTTCCACACGACATTTTGATTAATATTAAACGCTGTATATGTACTTGGTAATTTCAATAAACAGTCGTCTAAACGTTCATCAAAATTATGCAGGAGTTTTTGAAATTTTTAAACTTTATTTCTTGCATTCATACAGCTCTAACTATCAGTTATTCGCTTTTGTTTACATTCTGCAATGTGGAATCAAATTCCTTTTCACAGTGAATACTGCTTCATTGCGCATGCCTGCAGAGAGAGACAGAGAGAGAGAGAGAAATTTTCTAATGGCGCAGGCAACAAAATTCAGCGCCTGGTTTTAATGGTTACGCTAATCGTTGTTACTGGATATCGAAGTCTCCAGGAGGGAGCTCGACATTTTTCATTATTAGAAATTACAAATTGTTCACGAATATTTTTCTTTATTGAAAATACAGCATTTAATTTAAAACATCGAAACTTAAATAGATTCTTGTCAATATTTGAAGAGCCACAACTCATTTTGTTACGGTTAATATGAATAATAACCGGTTAAAGTAATGAATCGATTTATCACATTGACCGATTATGAATAAAAAGCGATTAATCGCATAAACCGCAACATATATATATATTTAGTTAAATATTTCAATTAATCAAAACATGTGTTATATTTTAAATATATACAAATATTAAACTAGAAATTAAAATCAAATTACCTTATCGATAATCATACAAATGAAATACAAAAGATAGTTTGATATTGATATATTACACTATGGAAAAGGACAACCTAGAAATGGAATTCCAACAGTCAAATGCTTATCAGCCTTGGGACCCAGTGGCGAATCCAGGATTTGGGGCGGCGGCCCCCCCCCTGAGGTAAAAAAAAGTTTTGTATCATCGTGACGAATCTCAAATCTTTAACCAAATTAAAAAATTTACCGAATTAAAAACCAAAACACTTTAACTTTACAGACTTTACTCACCTGAATATAAAATCATAAAGAACACTCAATACCTTCGATAATTTAACAAAAAACACAATGAAATAACTAGCAAAAACATGTTTTTGACCGTGTCAACGCTGCGAATACGAGTGGAATGAGTACAAAAGTGGAAAAGCTTTCGAGCCTGTCAAAAACCAGGAAGAAATATTTTAACTTTTTTTAGAGGCAGATTTAAAAACAAACAAGCAAACAGCTGTAGTGATTTTAAATATAATAAAAAATTCTGGTCTCGCTCTGGGAGGCCTGCAGCCCGATAGCCACCCCCTTGATTCGCCACTGTTTTGAACTGATAAGTCGCATTGATCTAGATTCGTGGCGCCAAACCAGATAGCAAAGATCACCGACAAGGTTTGAATGACAAGTCCACGAAAGCATTTCCGCGCAAACCATTTCGGAAACCATTCCTGCAAAATTCACGTAGTAGCTTTTTATGAACCAGCTGTCCCTTCGTGCGTCGCTCCGTCAGCTTTGATTAATTAAGATTCATAATTGATGTAATTAATTGACATTCCAGATAACTCTAAGATGCCGTCAGAAGAAGGGGGATAAAAAAAAAGGATTGGACCCCTCTGTAGGAGTATGGCTTTGAAAAGGGGTGAAAAAAGGGGGTTGGTACCTTCTGTAGGAGTACGGCTGCGGAGTGGGGAAGGGGGTTCTATTTTGTCCGCGGAAGGAGGGCTCTTAACAACCTTCTGAAAGGATTGAAACAAGCTTGAGGAAAGCCTGAAACAAACTTGTAATAAAAGCTTGGGGGAAATCTTAATAAACCTTACAGAAAACCTTGTTTCCTGTTGTCTAGCGAACCTTTCCGCTACCTTGCCGAAAGGTTCAACCGTCACCTCCGACAGATTAACTATCGTAGGTGACGGTTCAACAGTTGTTATGGAAACCTTTGCGACAACCCTTCATCCTTGCCGACGATAAGGTTTCCAAAACCTTTTAGACAAGCTTTCTTTGCTATGTGGGAACCCTCTGCGAAAGCCAATTGTTGGAAAAATGAAAAAATAGGGGAATAAATCCCCAAAATCTTTCAAGATTAGAAACTAGAAAGTATATAAATTATAACATAACAATTCAATAGTTATAATTATTGTTAGGACTTGAGCATTATCCTCAAGACAGTTCCACATTTAAAGTGAAAATATTATTTCTAAATTAAGCTTTTAATCTTAATATAAATAAAAGTCGTGGGTATGTGGCTGTGTTCCACATCTCCCCCTAAACCAATGGACTGTTTTCAACCAATTTTTGTACACTTATTATTTAAGACAAGGGGAAGACACTTCTGAACTTTTCTAAGTCCAAAAGTTAATTAAACAGGCAGTTAATTAGAAATTAACCGACACCGTTTTTCCGCCCTAACTTCGGAGCAAATGGTCCGATAAAAAATATTTTTATATCATCTTAACGTTCAAACTTTTACCTTTTCAATGATACCAATTTTATTTCTGTAACGTTTTTCATTCGGTTGTTATGAATTTAGTTTAATAATTTTTAAATACGTGCAGACGATTTTGAAATAATGCAGATTCATAGCTACTCCGTTGCTAGGCAACGGTGAGACTTTGAACTAATTTACCTTTATTTCTGAAAATTTTGCTTATTTTTATAAATATCCATATAATATAATAAATGCGAAAGTGTATCTGTCTGTTACGCCTTCACGGCAAAACTACCAAACCGATTTGGATGAAAATTGGAGAATTGTAGATTGAAACCCAGGAACGGACATAGGATAAGTGACATCATGTTAAATTCATTATTTTTGACTTCAGACAACAATTAAATAATTAACAAGCGATTTGCGATGAAGATTACTACTTTATTTTTCAATCAACTGTCACGTGATCCTTAAGGAATGCGTAAACAAAATCAACTGTCGCGTGATCCTTCAGAAAAGCGCAAGCATTTGAAATAACTTATTTTTAAAGTCAAGCAGCACGTCATCTTGTTGAGAAAAGAAATAAATAATTAGTTTGTGGAATAATAACTGAAAAATAGACGCCGGAACAGAAAACTAATGATAGATATGATATAGTTTCAAGAGTTTTTAGATTAAAATTTAAAAACTAAAGTTAATTATAACTGAAGGAAAATATCGTTCAACGTTTAATTAAAATAAGACCTAATTTAGTGGAAAGGTTGCAAAAATAATTATTTATAGCTCTTTTTTATCGACATCCAAGATTTGTTTGGATGTTAAATTTGTAACCAAACGATTTGGATAATCATTGGCGGTCAAATTCTAAACAAAACGATTTAGCTAATTACAATAGTTCCATTTCGAATTTTAATGCTTTAAGAGCTTTTTTTAACCGATTTAAAAAGAAAGGATTGCGTACAACCCAAAGAACTCGGAATTCAACGTTTTGTTTACTAAAAAAAGAACTGATTCGAACTTAGCTCTTGATACAGTTGCTAAATAGATTTGGTGATTGTTAGAGATTCAAACGGTGTATTAAATTGGGACTTTTTCAAAATTGTTCACAGTACAGGAACTGATAATCAAGGTTTACCCTTCCCTACAAGCTAATAAGAGGAAGAGAGATTGGTTGTTGATTGGGTAATTTTGGCACTGACTAATGAAAGTTTAGGTCAGATAAATGAAAAAATACTTCACTAATGGAGGGATGTATTACAGAATATCTATCTGTAGATACAGTAATGGGCAATAACAAGTAAATTCATATCCTGTAGAGTTCTTCAACCCCATAGAATTGTCAGGGATACCTTCCGATAAGCTGAGATTAAAATTCGGTGTGCCAGAACTATTCATACGTAAGCTCGATGTACCGAGACTGCGCAATGGCACACGGTTTCAAATTACACACTTGGGACCAAAAGTCGTGCTGGCTACTGATATGACTGGCATAGCGAGAGGTGAGAGTGCTAAATTCTACGCATTCCGATAATACCGAAGGATTTACCATCCCAGGTAACAATTCCCTTTAAAATTAGCATTTGCCAGTCTCAGGGTCAGACACTCAAAGGGGCAGGCGTACATTTGGAAAAACCATACTTTATCCTTTGGTAACTATATGTGGCATGTTCGCGTGTGTCCAGCCCACTGAACCTCTACATTGGTGCAAAAAACGTGAAACACAAAACGTCGCATACAGAAGTGTGTTATCATATATAAACAATTTACCTAACTGTAACAGCAGCCATATGTACAGTACACTCCTGTTAGTCGTCGAATTATGTATTATCAACCATCAGAACTTTTAATTTCCCCTTTCTACATATAAAGAAACATTTACATTCGTGAATTTAAAAAAAGTAACAATTCAAATTCTTAGTTTTAATATAGTAGCGCCATCTACCTATGAAGTGATTTACTAAAATCTTTCTTAATTCCATTATATATGATCACATTAAAAATAAATCTAAAAGACTTTTAATTTAATGATGTTAAATATTTCCATGGAGGTATGAATAAGAAGGAGTGGGCATTCCTATCCTTCCCTATAGGCGCGAGTGAAGTAATTGTCAGAGAAGCGGCGGCCCTCTTGCGACTACCAGAAACCGCTCCGCCTTCATGCGGAAAAAGGAGTAAGCTGTTCTTGGACCTTTTCTCTTATGACGGAAAATTCCGAAAACTGGTTGAAATAGTTTTGTTGTTAACACATAACAACTTTTTTATTTATTTTTTCAACATTAGTTTTGTTTCATAACTTATAGGGTAGATGTTCCAGTTTTGGCCACTGCACCAGTTATGGCCACATTGGATCGGTTTTTCCAATAATTAACCAGTAATTTCAAATTAGCCAATAATAAGCATTCCAACACTTTAAGCAATCCTTATTTTACTATTTTAAATCTGATTGGTTCATTTTCTCAAACATGTGACTCGTAAAAAAATTAAATGCATGATCATGTATTGTATACTCACAACTGTTAAGGAACAAGTATTTGCAGTTTTTCATCATAAAGCTCTCAGAATTAAATGATTAATATAAAACTGATTACCCTTAAGGGAAATGAGGCAAGCTTTCTTTTTATTCCGATTTCAGATTAAAAGTTATTTTTTTAAAGATTAAATGGATGGTGGACAAAACTGGTGCATTAAATTTACTATATGTGCCAGTTTTGGCCACATGACTTCATTATTTTGTTTTTAGCTATTACATAAATTTAAGAATATCTGGATGAAATAAAATCAACTAATTTAGTTTTGTTTCTAAAATAAAAGCAACTAACTTAATTTTATTCCTAAAATAAAAGCAACTGATTTAGTTTTGTTTCTGAAATAAAAGTAAACTGGTTTAGTTTTGTTTCTAAAATAAAAGTAACTGATTTAGTTTGGTTTGTTTTCATTTTACATAGTAATGGCTCCAATTAAAAGTAAGAAGGCAGGTAGCATTTCCATAAAAAAAATTTTGTTACCATGTAAAGTTGGTAATGCAGTTAAGGCCATTCAAATGGAATGTCAAAAACATCTCTATTTTGAATGTTTACCTCACATTTATGTTAGAAAATTTCAACTTGAAGAACCAGACTCGAGTGATAAGGAATATTCTTTTATATGCATAGATTGCTCTAATTTTAAAAATGATTCTGATAAATTTGATTAATGTTGCAATTAAAAATTATAAAAATACATATTTGTGGATATTGTTAATGAGTATAATAATGCAAATTCTTGATTTGTAAGATTTTTAAAAAAATCTAGGCTTTTGCAATGCAAGTTTATTCCTCTCCCCATTTTTTGGTTCATATTTTATCAAAAAAATATATATGCGAGTATATATAGTTTGTATTTTATCAACCAAATTAAATTATAGTTTGTATTTTATCAACCAAATTAAATTATAGTTTATATTTTATCAACCAAATTAAATTATTGTTTTCTGCAATCCTGTTTCTTTTTTAAAAAACTGAAATCTGAAATAGATCAAATTATTAATAGATGCACACACATTCTCCTCTTTAGAAAATGAGTAAACACCAAAGGAAAAACGTAATTGTCAAGTATAAAATTTACTGCCCACTGAAGTTAACAAGGTGTTTAAAAAACTGACTCTTTGTTTAAAGATAAATTTTTGCAATAATAATTTACACGAACTTTAAAGTAGAGATGCACAATTGAACGGATAAGATGCACACGATGATTTGCAGTAGGCTCGGTATCAAACTGATTTATTATAATTTTCATATCTCACTTGGTGAGAAGAAATGCATATATAGGTGCTTCGAATGTGATATTATCTTGAAATAACTTTTATACTCATATTTTAAAAACAATTCATTAATATTTGTATATTTTATGTAGAAAACATCAACTACAGGGTAAAGAATTATTATTTCATAAAACATAAGTTGTTTCAAGTGTGTTTTTATCTTATACAGACTAAAACAAAATATGAAGAAATTGCATATGCAGCAGTTTTTTTTATCTGCATTGACTTTTTATTTGAATTAAACTTCTCTGTGGACACATATATGATAGGAAAGTATTTTTAAAAAGAAAATATTGTTTATTTGTAAAATAAATTTGGAACAAATATTTTTTTTCTATTATAATTTTCATATCTCACTTGGTGAGAAGGAATGCATCTATAGGTGCTTCGAATGTGATATTATCTTGAAATAACTTTTATACCCATATTTTAAAAACAATTCATTAATATTTATATATATTATGTAGAAAACATCAAATACAGGGTAAAGAATTATTATTTCATAAAACATAAGTTGTTTCAAGTGTGTTTTTGTCTTATAACAGACTAAAAAATTATGAAGAAATTGCATATGCAACAGTTCTTTTTCTATCTGCTTTGACTTTTCAGGATAAATGAACTGTTAATGCCATTAAATATACACGATTTTGCAAAGACTGAAATTGAACAAACAAGACAAACAAAATCTTATCGGTGAAAAGTTACGCCAGGAATTTTCTTAGATATCCTATTAGTACAGCTGAATGCAACACAGGTAGCCCATTACGTAGCGCTTTTATCTTAAATTAATCTGTAAATAATAGCTTAATTGCTGAAATAAAGTCACCATTAAACAGTTTTAAGAACGACAAAACACGATAGCTCTATGACAAAACAAAACGTGCTTTGATTTGTTTTGGTAGTCACAATAGGGCGCCGCGGTTGCGGTTAAGACCTCACGAATTTCAGTGCATGCCATCTCCTGTTTATTTATAGCTCTATGAATATTTCTTATTAACACAAGCATACATGAAATTTATAGGATACCCATATCTCATAGCATTTTCAAAAAATGTATCAATATGAGACTGCTGTTTTAATCTGTCTGTGACTTAAATAGCGCTTCTATGAATATAATTTAAGACGATATTTCTATAAATTTGATATATATTTGATCGATATCTCTTATGTTGCTATTCTAAAAAGGTATCTTGTTTATATTGAACAGAAAAGTGTTTTTTTATCATAAATCTCAGGGCTTAATTTATTATTTTATGTTTATCATGTGAATAAAAAATCAGTGAGTCAGGATTTAACCCCATTATATTGTGTATACACTTGTATTCATAAAGATTTAATTCTAGGTATGTTCTCTAAGTCGTATTTCTTAAAATGTACCTAATTCTGCTTCGTATGGATTTATTTAATTTGTTACATACCCGCACTCAAAGTGAACTGTGGTTTCGAATCGTAAGATTGCACTTTACGCGGCATTTTGGAGAACAAATCTACCGTCTAAATCGAGGACAAAGTGTATTTACAAAATTTCTATGCATTAACACCATTTCAATATGAAGAATATATACTTTTTAAGGCGCAATAAGTTTCTTATGCTACATAAGATTTATATTACACTTCCGCAAATATACAAGATGCAGTTTTTCAATTCTTATCAAACTAGGAATTGCATTGTAAATTTTATTGTATCTTTAGATAGAAGTGAGATAAAAAAAAAAGCCGCAATAAATGGTTTTGCAATCTCCCCCGACACAAAGCAGCTTAATATTCTTCAAACAACCCGGCACAAAGAGAGCAGCGTCTGTACAGTACATATGCCATTTCTTTTCTCAATTTCTCGTCTAGATAAAATCTTTCAATGCTGTGAGCACGAGTTTTGACAAATTTTTGTCATCGGCATTTCTGTGAATGGGTCATATAATTTCTGGTGAGTTTTATATCATTATTTCTTTTAGTTGAATTTAAGCGAGCCTTAACCGGAGTGATTTAGGTACATATTTTATGATTTTCCTGCTTCGCCACCTCAATGCTTCGAATTATTAATTTCATTGTTTTACTGAAAATGTAACTTACCCTCCCATCTTTTTTTGGTTTTTGTACAAGAGGAAAATAATTTGATTTGTACATATGTCATCGTGTCAGTAGATGAGACTACAATGCATTTTCAAGGCTTCTAACATGTTAAAACCCTTCCGAACCAAAGCCATCCCTGCGATCATATTTATTATTGAACATTATGTTTTGTCTGGTCGTATTCTCTCGTTTACAAAATATTGAAGCATGATAAAAAGAGAAAAAAAAAATGGAAAAATCATTGTTGGAACTTACAAAACCTTTTCTAATACTCGGCATTAAAGAATTACTAAATCAAAATATGTTTAAAATCAATGGACGAGTTTTCTGATTTGTTTATTTTGGTTTCACAGAACTTCCTTGGTGAGGGTTCACATCCGTTTTCCAATAACTCTCCAATTTAAGCGATCGCCAAATCCAACTGGATTCCATATCAAGCGCCAATTTCGTATCAGTTCTTTCTTGAGTGCACAAAGAGCGATAAAGAATAATTATAGCAACCATTCCACAAAATTAAGGTCTTATTTTTTATTCTAAGTAAACATTGAGAGCTCCAGCAACAGGAACATGAAATTTAATATTTTCAAAGTATCCTTAAGCCATAATATTAGAAAATTGCACTTTAAACATTAATTAACATCTTCAAACAGAGTGTTTAAATTTTGAAGATTCCCATTGACTTAACATTATCACTAAGGGTCTATTGTGGTACCCCGGGGGGGGTGGGGAGATCCCCCTTCCCCCCGCCGCCACCACCTTAAACGCCCCCGTCTCCAAAAACAACCGGGGGTACCAGAATAGACCCCTAAAAGTTGATGGGTTGGCGGAAGTCCTACTTCATCGCATTTAAACAAAACAGAAAACTCGCCCATTAAAATTTAAAATGTAACAATTGAGAGCAAAACAATAAGATAACAAAGGAATTTTTTAATTAGATATCAGTTTTGTAAATCTGCCTGGTTGAAGTCGTATATGCAGACTCAGGTTTTTTAGTAACAGAGTTTTTATAAGAATGCCAGATCCAGTCATTTTTTTTTGGCTACATCTGAAATATGCTCTACGTGTAGCTCAGCTTGGCCACATCTGGATTTTGTTTTAAAAAACCCAACCAATTAACTAATCAACCGACCCACCAACCACAATTCCTCCTAGGATCTATGCAACCAAGTTCATATTCCCGGTAAAGATTTTCAAATAAATTATTTTACCTGGACAATTTGTTTACTCGCAAGTGAGAATCACAAGTCTTTTATTTGGAGGTTAAAACTTATTTTTCACTTTTCAGCAAACTCTAAACTAAAAAGAAACATTTACCAATGCCACACCGCGTAGGCGCTTGTTTTAACATAATTTGTAATAATATTATTTTAATGTAATTTGTAATGTAAAAATGTTCAACAAAATGTAATTCAGCTAAGGTATTTTAATTAATCTAAGCATAAGTTCTCACTATAAAATGAACAATCAAACAACAATCAATCTTCCCTTCACAAATTGCACTTCTCTATCCAATCAGAGTTTAGTAGCTTTAACTAATTAATCTCGAAACGGGGTAAAACAACAGGAGGGAACTAGCCAAAAAGTCTATGACAAATGAAGTCAGTGTACATGTCTGCTAATATTACATAACGTAATGGTTCTTTAATTACTGTAACAGAGAAATTATAAATACCGCGACAAACACTTAAACTTCAGAAGGATGTTGTACTATGGACGAGTTTTCTGTTTTGATATTTTTGAGGTTATGGTAATGTAGAACTTCCGTGCCAGGATCGATTTCCGGTGTAATGCTCCATCAAAGGAAACCGGAAATGGATTCTCGTATACCAAAATAAACAAAACCGGAAATTCGCCTATATAGATATTCTCGGATTCCGATACCTTCCGTGCTTTTGCGCATGCGCCAGGCAGAGTTGATTTCATCAAAATAGGTGTGAAGTGAGAAATTGCGGAGGAGATATTTACATTTTACTGAGAATTACCTAACAGAAAACTCCGTAAATGCTCTCATCTTACTCATTGCCTGTCACCCCTTTCCGGAGTAAAATCGTCCAAAAGTGCTAGTCTTGCAAAAGTGCATTTTGAAACGATGAGTAGTCATTACAGCTTATGGTAATCGATTTTGCGTAACAATAAGTATCCTGTGTAACCTCTTCAAAGGCACTGCTACTTGAGCATATTTCGATTTCTTCTGGTAAATTAAAATTATTCTAAATGAAAAAGATGTAAATCTGTTCGGTAAAAATTCGGAAGAATGAATTTATTTTTTGATTATCTGAAGTGCTATTCACATAAAACGGATGGAAGGTAATAAAACCCGTTTTGAGCTATTTTGTAGAAAACAGAGGGGGAGCAGATAAATGTCGAAATGAGAAAAGATGAATCATTATTTTGTGGTTAATGTAAAAATAAATTCGTTTTGGATTACACGGTTCACAACATCGGATATGAACGGATCAGATATAAAACACTCAATTACTGCGTTTATATATACTAAAACTTCTCCAAGAGGTATTCCAGCATAGCGGTCACCTTTCTCAACGTCCACTTTTGTTTGGCAAGGAATTTTTGGTCCAGAGGTATAGAGTTAAAATAACCTCTAGGAATGGCCACTCAAACCCCTCTGAGACGCTGGGTAGATCGCCATTCAATTTCCATGAAATACATCTATTTCGTCTCTCTGTCCTTGCACCTTTCAGTCCCACTGATGCCATTTGGAATCATCATTTTCATTATTTTTTTCGGCATCTAAACCTGCCTCTGATGCCAAATGTACATCATTAAATTCTTCGAATTTTCCTCTTTTCAAATATATTTTTTATTCGAACCAATAGATGGCTGTACCATCGATTTCATCTATTCAAAAATTGCCTTTTTGAACTTCATTTCAGCTAGAAAAAGTCAAAATAAAAATCATTTTTAACATAATTAAAATTAAATTACACGTACAATCTCATTTTTATTATTTTTAAACAAGTAAAAATATTTTATTTCAGCTGTTTTTTTAAATATTAAATTTTTTTTATGTTCCGTTTTTCTTTCTTAATTTTTTTTTCTTTTTGAATTTTCATCTTAGGCCCAAAATGAGTACATTTCCCAAATTTCAAAATTTTAGAATGAATAATTTTATGCTTGGGACTGAAAGGGTTAAGATAAAAGAGCGGAAAGAAAGAATGAAAAATTCCTACACTTTAAAACCAGAAATCAGATCGAAATGAATCATTCCTCTCTCAAAGTGAAGAGAAAAGTGAACTTCTGCCTCTACCCGAGTCGGGCATTCAAAAGTTCATTTCTGCGCGCCGATTCGCTTTCAGATAAAGAAGCTGCTTATATGAGCCAGTGGCGGATTTTGACGATATGAGACCCGAGGCGCAAAATTATTTTGAGGCCCCCTCCTAGAAAAACTCTATTGATGATATAAATGTGTAACTTAAAATAACTTACTTATGCTTTTAATTCTAGGTCTATCTTTATCTTCGTCATTCAGTTTAAAGCTAATTCTTGTATTGTTATTTATCTGATTTCTAACATTTATTTTACCTCATTTTTACAAAGAATATACACTATCTGATCAAAAGTATCCGGACACTTTCGGATTTTCACATTTTTTATAATTTCTCCAGAAAGGCTAAACCTTGGCTAGAAGGTCCTTGAACTTCTACCATTTCAAGAATGGACTCTAACTCACATTTAACAGTGAAGATTCGGTCACGAGGGCAATTAGGGGAGGCACCAAAAAGGGATGAAGGCGAAAATGGAGTTTGACCCATCCTGTTTCACAGAAAGCTGATAACGTGATGCAACTTTCATAAATGATTATGTTTAGTGTGCATAATGTTTACATGCATTTTTGCAAACACAGCACATATATTCGGGAAGATATAAACGTTTTCTTAAAAAATTCCAAATTTCCCCGCTTGTTTTTTACTTATAACATGCAGAATTTTCCACCAAATTATACGAAATTTACAGAAATAGTGACAATATGTTAGAGAAGCATTGTGTAAAAATTTGGAATAAATGCTTTTAATATTAGAGTAAATATTACTATTTGCAGTAAATAGTTTTTTACTGCACATGTGCGAGACATAGCGTAAATTTTCTTTCAAAACTTCAAAGCCAGATATATAGGGCAGCTTATATGGAAATTCCAGTTGAATACCGTTAAAATTCAGAAAGATATCTGCATTGCAGAGGTGTGAATTTAACCTACACTCTAAGAAAAGCTAAACGATGAGGGTTTTTCCACAAATGATACTTTAAAAAATTTTTGAATCTTCCAATAGTTATCGACGAACTATAACTAAGTAATGTATTTATTAAGTGACTTATTTCCACCAGTGTTTCGTTAGGCTGTTTTTGTTCACTCATTAATTTTTTGAAAGCAAAGAGGAAGTAGGACATTTCAGTGAGGAGAGAAATATACAAGAAACAAGACTGCAACGTCGTAAATTCGCCGTCGGCTTAGAACTGCGATGTTTCTAGCATAGATTTTGAGGCCCCCTAGCGTCTCGAGGGACGAGACGGTCGCCTCTAACACCTGTGCGGAAATCCGCCACTGATATGAGCTGTGTATGACCATCAGTAAATGAAATTTTCAGCTAAACAGATTTTGGGGAACACAAATGATATTATTGTCCATTCCTCAACAACTACCGAAGACACGATTAGGGATTTATTTTTCGAATTAATGAAAACAAAATTTAGGAAAGTTACCCCCCTAAAATGCTGAAAGATTCAAGCAAACTAAATTGTATCTTCTAAAAGAATTTCGAAATTTTCGAATTAAGTACCTTTTTCTTTAGATGATTCTTAAAATTCGCTTTCTCAGAAATAATGAAATACAATAAAGCACCGTTTATACGTCGTTCAAGGGACTGACGTAAAACGACGTATAAATGAAAAGACGTATAATCGAAATTTTACTGAACAACTTTGATTAACACAAATTTAATGCTACTAAAGCGAATTAATTTAAAAGCATTAATTTCAAAGTCTTTTAAAATAGTAATAGCTTATTACTGCATAGTATTGGACACAAAAATTAAATTTTAAAATTAAATATTCATCATAAATGTGAGGAAAATCATACATTTATTGCGTAATTATACACTAATGATTTTATACGATTTTTATACTTGTAGGTAAGCATTTAATTCAAAAAATCTTTAATCGTGGTCTGACGTGCTGATTGTCAGTGAGTAGTAAGTGCAGCATATGAATCGAATTAAGTTCATTCAATGCTGTTCAAAGTTTTTCAATGGAGTCCATTGCGTTTATAAAGGAGGGTGGAATAACTTCATCACCGTCGCTTAAATTAGCAACGGACAATTTGACTTCTATTCATTCATCAATTGTGAATAATTTCGAAGTCATGATATCTTTATCAAAGTTCACATACTAGAAAGGAGGAATTTTTCACATTTTAGGACGAGGCAAACGACGTATCACCGAAGCTTTGCGTCGTATAAACGAAGCACTTTATCATTACAATGAATACGAATGAATCGGGACTGTGATGAAATGACGCACAAATGAGAAACGTGTAAACGGTGCTTTACTGTAGCTTATTTAAATGCGTATTTTGTATTTCCAAACATGAAACCCAATAGAGCTGCCTATTTTCCTAGGACTGGAGGGTGGCCGCTGTAGAGCGGTTCCACTCTGTTAGAAATAATCTATTACAAATATTTACCAACATTTGCGATCAGAGTTTTATTTTCTCAGTAACAGAATGATCTTTCTTCTATGCAGTAAAATTGTAATTATTACTACATAGTTTTGGGCACAAAAATTAAGCTTTAAAATTAAATATAATTAAATATTTATCGTAAAAGTGAGGAAAATCATCCATCTATCGCATAATTATACATTAATGATTTTATACGATTTTTGTACTTGTAGGTAAGCATTTAATTAAAAAATTCTTTAATCGTGGTCTGACGTTCTGATTGTCAGTGAGTATTAAGTGCAGCATATGAATAGAATTAAGTTCATCGAATGTTTTTTCACTATTCTTTTGAAAAAATAAATATGTTCGAAATTTTTCAATGGAGTCCATTGCGTTTATAAAGGAAGGTGGAATAACTTCATCACTGTCGCTTAAATTAGCAACGGACAATTTGTCTTCTATTCATTCATCAATTGTGAATAATTTCGAAGTCATGATATCTTTATCAAAGTTCACATACTAGAAAGGAGGAATTTTTCACATTTTAGGACGAGGGAAACGACGTATCACCGAAGCTTTGCGTCGTATAAACGAAGCACTTTAGCATTACAATGAACACGAATGAATCGGGACTGTGATGAAAAGACGTATAAATGAGAAACGTATAAACGGTGCTTTACTGTAGCTTGTTTAGATACGTATTTTGTACTTTCAAACATGAAACCCCAATAGTGCGGCCGATTTTCCTTGGACCGGTGGGTGGCCACTGTCGAGAGGTTCCACTCTGTTAGAAATAGATAATTTTTCCACTCTGTAAGAAATATTTACCAACATTTGTGACCAGAGTTCTATTTTCTCAATAACAGAACGCATCTTTCTTATTTTGAGTACATTTTTTTTTTGTACTAGAAAATTCATTTCTCCTGGATCCTAACTTTAAGTTCCATTTTAGCCACTTTGTTAGAAATAATTTATTACAAATATTTATCACCATTTGTGATCAGAGTCTTATTTTCTCAGTAAGTGAATGCAGCTTTCTTATTTTGAGTAAATTTTTTTAAAAAATTAGCTTTCCCAGGTAGAGGATAACTTTATACTAGAAAATTCATTTCTCCTGGATTGAGCAGAACTAACTTCAGGTTCCATTTTAGCCACTCTGTTAGAAATAATCTATTACAAATATTTATCACCATTTGTGATCAGAGTCTTATTTCTCAGTAACAGAATGCATCTTTCTTATTTTGAGTGCATTTCTTTTTCATTTAGCTTCCTCAGGTAGAGGATAACTCTGTACTAGAAAATTAATTTCTCCTGAATTGAGTAGACCTAACTTTCCGTTCCATTTTAGCCACTCTCTTAGAAATAATTTATTACAAATATTTACCAACATTAGTGATCATAGTTTTATTTTCTCAGTAACGGAATGCATATTTCTTATTTTGAGTACTTTTTTAAACAAAAATTTAGCTTTCCCAGGTGGAGGATAACTCTGTACTAGAAAATTCATTTCTCCTGGATTGAGTAGAACTAACTTCCCGTTTCAGTTTAGCATCCTTCGTTCAACATTCATTTAAACACAGGTGGTTTTATCGCTTCCTTTGGCGATGGCAGTTATTTCCGTTCTGAGTTGAATAAAGTTCATCTCTTTTCTCTTCGGAGAAGTTTCCTCCTTTGTTCAAGGAAGTTAAAGTTAATTGCTTTTTCTAAAGATGTGAATTAAAGACATTTGTCAGCAAATAAAAAGATTATTATGTTTTTCAGAAAAGAGCAAATGCGCTCAGTAGTGGGCAAACCAATAAAATAAAATAAAGAAGATGAACAGATCTGCGTTTGTGACTGACAAATAATCAAACCTTTAATGGAACTTCTTTTTTTTTTACTTTCTAATGCAATAAGTAAAAAAAAAGAGAAAATTCTGTAAACGACATAAAAATTTGATCTCGTGATTTTGATGAATCCTCACGTTATAGAATTTGTTTATTCCGACCAAAAAACATTTGTGGAATTGTGTGTGTGAGCACAATGACTAAAAAATTTAATAAGCTAAACGTATGAAGTTTGGTGTCCGGCCTTTACACAAAAGTTTTAAATTTCTGTTAAGTTTTGGATGAAATCAGTCAAAGGAAACTTCATCTGTTTATCCCTGCGCATACAAATACGATAACTGAAAAACACTACAAGATAAATCAGAGGTTCTGAACCTGGGGTACGCGTACCCCTGAGGGTACGTGAAATTAAAGTGGGTAATGGCGTAAAGAAGAAAACCTAAGGAATTAAAAAAGTTAGAGAATTTTGTTTCCCCATGTGAATAATTTCTATTTAATAACTATACCACCTGAATAGTTGATTATTACGAAGTCTAAGTTTTAGCTATCCTTATATGTTAACGCTAAATTATTTAATGCTAATTTCATTCGTTTTGGCGTTGAACTAATACTTTTGTAAGAATGAAATAAAATGTAAAATAAAAAATAAGTCCAGCAAATGTTATTAATTCGAGTCATTTGACTTTTAAGCTAACATAAGCCCTTAAAATTATTGATAAAAACCTTGGCATAGACGGATGGCTGGTGTATGGGGGGATATGACATTAGACGAAAATATAAAGATTAATCAAGGGGTGCACGAGGGAATAAAGGTTGGAATCCCTGAGATAGATGGATGAAATTTGGCTTATGGTTTTATATCCAGAATTTTAGAATTATATTATATTTTGGACAAAATCCGTCGAACGGTAAACTGGCCAATCGATCTGTCTATTCGCGCTTATGTAAATGCTATGACTAAAAAAATATACATGAAATTTGGTACGTGGTTTTGGCACAAAAATTGTAGAGCTATACCCAGTTTTGGTCCCAATCGGCCTATGGAAAGAGGTCCTAAATCAGTGATGGCGAACCTTTCTAAAAAGTGGGTCAATTTTTATTCATTATTTTTTTAATACTAGCCTGTGGGTCACTTGGAAAGGGTTGTGGTGTGAAAAGGGTACCAATAATTTGGAAACACCAGAAATTTGTTAAGTAAAAAACTTGACAGTTGATTTTTTTTTTCTCGCCCTTTAAAATCCTCTAAAAATATACGTTTCAATTTTGTTTTACAACTTTTACTTTTGCAAGTCAAGAGCAAAAAATGAAGGTCGACGTCTAAAAATTGATAACAATGGGGTGATATCAAGAATTACCGCACCATGTGACACCATGCCTAGTAGCGCCTCTGCACTAACATATCATTGGCTCCACTGCACATACATATGTAGTTGAGAAAATTTATTAAAAAATAATGATGAAGTTGAATCATGAAACACTACTAGGCGCGTACGCCAAGGCTGCCAATTAGTTCAACATTGCGAACTGGTACATCCCCGTTCTGCGATGCAACAAACATGTGCGCCAAGTTTAAGACCAACTGTCATGAATCATATTGTGACAAAATCGTCTTGTGGGTGTACGTGAATGCAATCCAATAAGCAGGATTAAAAAAATAAAGCTCTTTATTTTACAAATATTCTAAGCAAAGAAACGTAGCACAAGTATTAAAACAGCACTTCTAAAAATTCACAACAGAGATCACCAATAAATCTCAAACACAGCACTTTCAAAATAGCTGCCAATGTCTTTTCAGTTCACCAGCCCCCTTTCACTGCTAATCAAAATCCAAATCCTCTTGGCTTGAGAGCTTCCTTTTATACTTTTCCAACAGGAAGTGACGTCATTACGTAGGAAGTGATGTAATCTCCAGAAAGTTCATGAAGCCAGTAGAAATAGGTTGACAGTTCGAGGTCTTTCTAGAAATTCCTTTTGTAGCCAAAGTCGCCAAATTTGTTGCCAAGTCGCTAAAATGGTCGCCAAATATGTCTTCAAGATTAGCATCTCAGAGAAACAACTTTATAGCTTTGTAACAATATACAGGTGCAGTGATACAATCGAAAATCAGTTAGCCAACACTCAATTTTTATTTTATAAATTATACATTCATAGTTTGATTTTTTAACATTTTGGATTGTCTATTCTCCCTTTTATGATATAAAAAGTAAGTTTATAAAAATCCACGCGTGGACAATTTAAAAAGCCTTCGTGGGTCAATGTCTGACCCGGGTGTCATAGGTTCACCACCACTGTCCTAAATCCTATTCGACGGCGCCGCGTCTACCCGAGAGGGTGTAAGACCTCAGAGGTGGATGGAGAGAGAACCAAGACTCCAACTCTGGGGAAGAGCAGCAGGCCTTTCTGAGCTTACAAACATCGAAAGGCAGAACGTGGTTGGTATTTACGGGTATACATTATGATTTGTTTGATAAAATTAAACAGAATAAATTAATTAACAAAAAAAGAGATACAAACCAAAAACATACATTAAAAAGAACAGAAACTCACACAAAGACAGAAACATGTTTGCGACTTTCAACGGGGCAGAATGGGAAGAGGTCCAAAATGTTTACTCTATTCTTTTCATCATACAAGAATGGATCCAAAAAAAGTTTACAAGGGAAATACAAAATTACTTATTAACATTAGACAAAAAATTCAAAAGGAAATTAAGAGACATATTTGCCGATCACTTTTCCACATAATCACCAAATCTATTTAGGCATTTATCTGAACTCAGGACCAACGTGTCTAACCTGGCTTGGTAGAAATCACGTTCCTGCCCATTGAGCCACTTAACGGGCTGCGTTCACATCACTGTCTGAAGAAAACCTGGTTCCAGATAAATGTTCCTTCAACTTTGTAAAAAGGCAATAATCAATGGACCATCTTGAAGCCATCCGACGCAAACGCCCAGGCATGTTAAGGGATGGTGTCATCCTCCTGCATGACAATACCCATACTAATCGCAAAACTCAAGAATTGCTGCAATAGTTCAGGTAGGAAGTCTGGAGCCACTCCCCATACAGCCCAGATTTGGCACCTAATCTGAGTTCTAAACACTTATATAGAACAAGGTTCTCCAGAGAGTGATGTGAAAACAGTTGCCGAGATCTTGCTCCATGGACAGGACGATATTTCTGCCAAGCCGGGTTAAACAAGTTAGTCCTGCGTTTAGATTAATGCCTAAATAGATTTGGTGATTATGTGGAAAAGTGATCGGCAAGTATGCCTCTTAATTCCCGTTTGAATATTTTTGTCTAATGTTAATAAGTGATTTTTTATTTCCCTTATAACCTTTTATTTGGATGTATCCTCGTACTACTAAGCTAAACGCAAAACGCCCCATATTGTGTTACGTGGGGCGGGAACAGTCCCTCTGATTAATAAAAGACGAGTTATTTTTTTACATATCTTCATTTTTTGTGTTTCTTCACTTCAGGACGTGATGCTGATGTTTCCGACTTACTCATTTTTGAACACATCTCTCTCTCTTTCTGCGGAAGTTTGTAGTAGCTGTAGTGAAACACCCTGTATGAGACTGATGATAAGATAGGTAAAAATAGATCACATGAGAAATATATTTCTAAATTCCTTTAATTTGATAAATAATATCGATAATAAACGATAAAATTTGGAGGCGTCTTAGCTGGATTTGTGAGCTAGGGGAGAGAATGTTCCGGAATTTCGTCATTGATGAATTCGCTTCAAATTTTCTGAGCTTAAGAAAATTTTTCAATGGCATATTCTTGGATGCGGAAAGTGTTCTTAACCCCAAAGAACCAGAAAAGAGAACTAGATAAAATTCGAATGTCCCGCCAAGTGTTTCTATTGAAAATTTTCAAATATTTCATGAAGATTAGCAGAAACAATTCAATCTATATAAATTAGGAAAAGGTATTACAAATTTTAGTATACTTCTTTCGCATAGATAAGTTTAATTACATTATTCTGCCATTCTGAAGATACACGAGGGCTATTTACGTACGAACCTTGTAATTTTGAACCATGGTCAGATGATGCCAACGAGACCTCAACAGGCGCGTATTCTAATAAATCCCACATAATTTCATCTTATTGAAAGTGAAA
>BGPR01027776.1:0-20475 GCA_013235015.1 Araneus ventricosus
CCGAAAAGTCGAATAATGTCTCGGCACTGGCTGTCTCGGAGAAAAGAAGATCCAGATAAGAAACAGAGTAAAATTGGTGTGGAAGAAAGCGAAAGAGAAAAAGATAATTCTGCCTGTTGTCACTCAAGACAACTTTAGCCATCATTCGCTTCTGTCCTTATCAAAGTGTCGTTTATCTTAGAAATTTTACTATTTTCCTCGAAAAGCAATTGATCTATAGCCTCTTTTGTCAATAAGAATCCTCTATCTTAGATTTTATTTTAAAACAGACGATCTAGTTTCTGTTAAAATGGCTGTTATCATCTATATTTGTGGAGAAAAATATCCCAAGATAAATTTTCGCATTAGTAGTTCTGCAGAATCTTCAGATGGGATGTCGATAGCAAGAATTTTCTATCATTGGCATGGAATGTTTATGCTATTTTAAAGTATTATTGAGCCACTGCAATTTGATTCGGTTGAAAAATTGCTATATAATTGAAGATAGTAAAATATTTCTTTTAAAAATAGTTTCTTGTTGAATAAATGAATTTGAAAATTATTTCAATGAAAGTAGTCGAGTTAATAATGATTTTGTGAAAAGAAATAATTATTGAAAATCGAATTAATATATATTTATTTTGTTCATTTGGAGTGAATTTCGAATAGAACCTGCTTCATATGAAAATTTATAAATTCATCTATGAATAATTGATATCTGCCCATACGATATTTTATGAAATCTTGACCTCAAAAGAATCTTCTAAAAATCTTGTATAGTCATTTAATAGTCACAGAATTAAACTATATTTAAGCTGTTGGTTTGGATTGAATTACGAATAGAACTTACCTCAAATGAAAATTTATAAATTTATCTAGGAATAAGTGATACCTGTCCACGAGATTTTGATATCTAACCACCAACGTACGAGATTTTTGTGACATCTTATTCCCCAAAAAATCTTGTATAGTCACTTAAATCAAGTGAAGGAGATAAACAAATTTTATTAACATTATATTATTTTGCGCAAGCGCAATAGTGGATTAGGAATGTATTTGAAGTTGCGGGCATTTGCAAAGCTGCAATCATGTATGTATAATGATATTAAATTAGTCGTTTTTGAGGAAGATACATTTAAGGTTTCCTAAGTGTACAGGAACTCACATATGTAAAATAAAAAAATGACATGGCAATGAATTTTTTAATTCTCAGTTAGAGATTTTCTTTGTTTTACTCTCTTGCAAACAATTTTATTTTGTAATTGAAAGGTATTTTAAATTATACTTGTATCTTCAGTGAGATCTTAATATTTTCAGAATATCCATGCACATACCTATTCTTTTCATCATCTTTATCAAGACATAAATGTATTCCATTCTATGATTTTAACTATAATATTTATTACATTTTCTTATTAAATAAATCAATATTAAGCAAAAAATTAGCATTTAAAGGTATTGCAATGGCCATTTGTAGTTTTTGTTTAACTCTGTTTTGAAAATCACAAAAGGACCCAAAATTCAATCTTTTCTCATATCATGGCTTGTGAATACGTGGAAGTATCTTCTAAATAAATAAATAGAGGGATATAAACTGACAGAATTATTTATTAATTCAGTAATAGAAGACTTCGATGATCTTTGATTCTCTTGATTGATTTGATCTCTTCGATTTCCCATTGTTTTCAGACGCTCCATCCCCATTATGAAACACTCTTCACATCGTCTTATGTGCTCTTCCTCTGGTGTAGGATGTATTACAAAAGTCTTTCTGTGGGTGTATGGTGTAATCAGTCCAACATGTAGGATAATGGAAAATGAAGGTTTATTCACAAATATGCAGGAAAACACGTAGCGCAGGTACAGGAAACAATAGTTCTTGCACAGATTAGCAACGTAAACAGACTACAAGTCACAGATAATAACAGTTCAGAACTTTGACATTTAGCAACGCAAACAGTCAGCGAATAACTAATAACGACAATAACAGCACTTTCAATCGCGCTCAGCTAACCAGCCTCACACTGCTGAAGAAACTCTGAAGTCTTTCCAGTGGATAAAACACTACCCCCTCTGATCGAAACGCGGTCCTTACATACTCTCTCCGATAGGCCGTGACGTCACATGGAATTTTCACGTATATTCAAGCGTATTTCCTTTCCTAATAGAGATATCGAGAAAATTGTCGTATTGTCTGGAATCATCTATTTGTCGCCAAGTTCGCCAAATTTATCGCCAAAATGGTCGCCAAGGTCAGGGGTCCCGGAATGGCCGATGCCCGTTACTCCATACTTACCCCTGTAAAACTGCCTCCCCAACTTTAAGACTAGCGAGGCAGGAAAGCGACATTACATCTTCGCGACAGATGGAAGTTTGGAGAGGTGTGGGCCGGTTCAGATGATGTCTACGTAATCTGACCAAAGTCGAAACGACGAGAACAGACACGAAAAGCCTGCGTGTATTTTCAAAACAGTGCGTTAGCCACTTAACAGTTTCATTTTATTTACTATCTAATTAATTGACACCTCGCTTTATTCAACTAAGAAAATACAGAATACTTGAGATGCTTATAGATTCATCATAATTTTTATATCGAATTATAACGTCAGTGAATGACTTAATTTTCGTTCATAAGAAAAATACGAAATTATAAACGAAAAGATACGAAAATACGAAAATTCCAATCATGTACGTCGCAAGAGCAAATTATTTTAGTGGTTTTCTCAACTATTCTAAATTAACTGACCCACCGTCTAATGAGCACTTGGAAGGTAACGAATTTCCGATTGCAAAAACTTACATTGGAAATGAAATTATTTTTATCTTATGATTTTAAAAGATCAACTCTCCTTAAATTAACCCTAATTAAAAAAGAATATCGATGTGCTGTTTATCTGCGAAATAAAGATTATTAACTGTTAATGACAATACTGAAACAACAAATATATATATACTAGCTGTAACCCGCGACTTCGTGCGCGAAGAATTTGAAGTATTAAATTTTTAAAATTCACGAATATAAATGTTTCGTTACATGTTGAAAAGGAAAATTAAAAGTTTTGACGGTTGATAATACATTATTGGACGACTAACAGGAGTGTTTGCTGTTATAGTTAGGTAATTTTTTTATCTATGCTAACACACTTTTGTATACTACGTTTTTTGCACGGATGTAGAGGTTTTGTGGTCTGGACACACGTGAACGCGCCACATATGTTGCCTATGGGAAAAATATGGTTTTCCAAATGTACGCCTGCCCCTTTGAGTGTCTGGCCCTGAGCCTACCTTTAGAAATTGGATGGCAAATCCTTCGGTATTATCGGAATGCGTGAAATTAAAACACTCTCTCGTTTTAAAACATTCTCACGACGTTTGGACCTAGGTGTGCAATTTGTAACCGTGCGCAGTCTCGGTACATCGAGGTTACGTATCAATAGTACTTGCACACCGACTTTTAATATCAGCTTGTCGGAAGGTACCCCTGACAATTCTAAGGAGTTCAAGAACTCTACAGGATATGATGTTACTTTTAACATATATTTTTTTTATTTATCTGACTTAAACTCTCATTAATCAGTGCCAAAATTACTAATTCAACAACCATTCTATATTCCTCATATATTCTCCGTTACTGTAAATTACATCATTGTACTCAATGGTATCATCAGGCCCTTATAATCTGTGTACCATCCATCATGCTATATGTCATCCACTTCTACCATTTAAAAGAATACATAAAACAAAATACTATATCATCGCATATTTTCCTTTAGTTATAATAAACTTTAGTTTCTAAATTTTAATCTAAAAACTCTTGCAGCTATATTATATCTATCAATAGATTTCTGTCCCGACGTCAATTTATCGACAGCTTCTTGAATAAAATCTGATATGGAAAAGTATAAATCACTAAAATTAAATAGACTGCAAACTCGAAGAATGAAAATCAAGCGTTGAGTTGAGTAATTACATTTATTATTTCATTAATAAATTATTTGTTTATTTTCTCTGAAAGATCACATAATCGCGGCTTTCTTTATGATCACATGATGTTTGACATTCAAAATAAGTTATTCCACGTGTAGTTTGGCCGTGAAAGCGTAACAAACAGACAGACACACTTTCTCATTTAATATATTATTAAGCATTTATTATTTCTTCGGAAACGCAGGTAAAAATGACAGGTGATATGAACTGCAGTGATTTTTTAATCTAAGTAAATAAGCTTTAGAATTCTTTAAGAACCAATGAGAACATTGCCAAACGATATTTGAAAACAAATAAACAGAAAAAATAATGGCAAAGTAATTACACCGTTGCCTAGCAACTTATCAGTATCAATTCTAGTATCATTAAATTTGATTTATTTTAAAATCGTCTGCGTGTCAAAGTTTTTTTTAAATTTTGAAAAATTAATACAAATTGAAAGAAAAATGTCAGAGATATAAAATTGATATCATTAAAAAGGTAAAAGTTTGAACTTTAAGATGGTATGGAAATAATTTTCAGGGGATAATTTGCTCCGAACTTACAGCGGAAAAACGGTTTCGGTTACTTTTTAATTAACTGACTGTTTAATTAACTTTAGCACTTTAAAAAGTTGACAGTAATCTTACCCTAGTCTAAATTAATAAGTGTTCAAAGTTTGGCTGAAATCAGTGCCGTAGTTTAGGAGGAGATGTGGAACATAAATACAAACATACAAACCCACAATGACTTTTATTTATATTAAGATATAATACTTCCAATGTTCTTAAAGTATTTAATTTTTGTAAAATTTGAATGTTTAAATTGACTATAATAATTGCGAAAACTACGTTAATATTTAAAACTTGTTTTTTTAGATTAAATATGTTTAGAGTGGCAAATTATTTTAAAATCGGCTACTAATAACTGAGCAAATACACGATATATCATATGATTTCATTTTCTGCTCCACTATTATGTATTTAGTGATTTCATGTACACTGTTTAATTTTGTAGGAAAAATGTTTATTTAAATTAAACAAAAAGAAAATAAAATTCAGTCTTAGTGGTCTTTTAAGAAACCTTCAATAACTCTTAAACGCAGCTTCAGAAAACTTATTACCTAAAGTATCGACTTAATAAGTTGTATTGAAAACTCCAACTTACCTAACCTTTAAAACTGCATCAATGTAAGATAACTCATTTTCATTATCTTAAAACGCACTGGCACAAAATAATTGAACTGGAAACTGCCGAAAGAAATTTATAAATTTGCAGGAAATTCCTTTTAAATTAAACTATGAAAACTGCCTCTCCACACATCTGCGAAAAAATGTATTAGATTTTATCGGAGATCGCATCTCACGAAGTTTCTATAAAAGGGATGATTGCTCTAACTTTCAGCGCAACCCATAGATTTGAATTCATATTGTAAAAATGTTTATCACAATGACTTAAGGCAATAAACTTTACTGCTTTTGATGTTTCATTCACGAACGTGAAAACTTGCCGAAAGGCTTTTTGCCTTTTATTTTAGTAAAGTTTCTGACGATAATGGCTCATTATTGTATCATTGTAATGTGTATTAAAGGAAAGTTTTGTTCTCCTTTAATACGTAGTAGAAATTTTAATGATCGCATTCGTTCAGCAGAGAAGGCTCGGTTCTTAGATTTTAAATTCGACGTTTTTTGGAGATGATTATCGCTAAATTGCAGATGAAATAGACTTTTCAGTATTCTAATGGATGATAGAAAAGGAAGGTAAAAAAAAAAAAAATTAATTAATCTATTAATTTGGATTTATTATGTGACTGATTAAATGATGATATTTTATTGAAATTTAATCAACGCAAATACCAACTGTAATTACAGCAGTAAGTTTATTCAACCTTGAGAGAAAAACTGTCTTTTCCATATACGGAATATTGGGAGTAAACTTCTTTGAACATTGTACACTTATACATTCTTTGAAGTATTAGAAATTAATGAGACAGACATTTTCCTTAGAACCGTAGTGGACACATATTTTGCTTCTTATTACGATTATATGCAGGGTGCCCGCTAATGTCCCTTACCACCCTTTTAACTACCGAATGGCTGCAGCTATCTTCATAAATGTGGTGTCTGTGTATGGTAAAAAGACTATGCGCTAATGGATAAAACAACTTACAACGCCATCTGGTGGAAAACGGTGGAGTTAGCGTTATTATCTCTAAAACGGTACGAGATTGAGGAAAAAAGAGAATTACAAAGTTGTAGAACATCATCGAATTAGTACAAAAAGACACCTTCTGGATATAAATGCTCAGAACAGAATGCTTAAAACATGTATTTGTTTGTTCGCGATTTCCTACACTGACATGTGACAAAACATTCTTAGGAAAAAAATTACTAGCCATCAATAGATACCTTTATTTTCGATGTTCAACTTCTATCCGTCAGCTACAATGCACTTGTGGTACCTTTCTCGAAATTCAACTTGCACACGGTGTAGCATAGCGGGTGTCACGTTGGCACAAGCATCCGTAATGCGTCATTGAAGGTCCTGTAATGTTGGTGGAGGATATAATTAATAATTACAATACAAAATACATTGCAAGCGAAGCGATACCACTGTGCCACGTTGAGGGCTCGTTTTTCGTCCGAAAGATAATCTTTTCTCCTTCCGTTCAAGTTTCGTGACGTCACAGTTTCGGAAGCCGCAAACAAACAAATGTGCATTTTAAGCGCCCTGTTTAAAGCATTCATGAAGGTGTCGTTTTGTACTGAATCGATGATGCTCTACATCTTTGTAATTCACTTTTTTCCTCTATCTCGTACCGTTGTAGAGATAATAACGCAAACTCCACTGTTTTCCACCAGGTGGCGCTGTAAGTGGTTTAATCCAGTAGTACATAGTCACTTACTCTTAGGAAGATAGCTGCAGCCATTCGGTAGTTAAAAGTGTAGTAAGGGACTTTAGTGTGCAACCAGTATATATGGACGAGTTTTCCGGTTTGTTTACTTACATTAAAAACCTTGACTTTATCTGCTGGGAAGTTGGACTTCTTCATTGAATATTCTATTGACGTAGAATTACACCGGAATTACATAGTTCCAGCACTTAAATGTAAACCAACAAAGCAAAAACTCGTCCATATTTCATATTTAATTAATTCATTTTTCCTCTTTTGCTTTTTTTTCTCGACACACAGACGATTTTATAAAATTCTTCTCATCGCACTTAAAATATATTTTTCTAAGTATGGCAATTAAAATATAATTGTTAAAAATAAAATTGTAGAATGAAATGTTTTTAAATAGAAAATAGACGAAATAAAATATTATAGAGAAATTTTTGCTTCGTCATTTTGTATCTTGAAAAAAACCTAAAAAATTAATCGCTGAACTAAAATGGTCAGTTGTGATCATTCCCTCAAAGTGTGCGAGCCACAGATGTGAGTGGTTCTTTCAAGACTCACTGAGCCAGAAATCTTATATTTGCCATGGAGGGATATTTGCTTTATTTCTCCAACAAAGACTAGCTTGGTGTTTCTACGCGAGAATTTAACTATTCATAGATATATAAGTTTATATATCTATTATAGTTTTATCCATTATAGTTTTTTTATGAAGTTTTCTAGAAAGTTTCAAAAAGATTTTTTTACAAAAGTATTTTTTTTCTATTTAGTGTTTCTTCGTGTGTTTCAAGGGCTGGAAAATCCGTCGATTTGAAGCACAACTGTTGTCCTATGTTGCGAAACTGTTTCAAACATTCATAGAATTTTAAATTTTATATTCAGGACATAATTGATCAGGATTGAACTGTAATATTTGCCTGTCCGTGTGGCGCATATATGTAAAGTTTATTTGAAATCCTACTCCATTGCTGGAAAAAGTAAATGATTATTGGAAAAGAATTTCTAAATTTCTGCCGACATTATTCAGAAATTTCCATTAAACTTATAAAGTTTTAGTCTTACCAATGTTATATATATATATATATATCCCAAACTATAACGGTTATTTTTTTGGATGCATAGCTTGACATTCAATCGAAATTCTCCATTGAAAATAAATTGATAATGCATGCATGTGACGTAAACAAATATATTTCGATGCTGAAGAAGCGAAAAATCTTGAAAATGAAGTAGAAATACTTTTATTCCTAACTACCCCCCTCTTGTGCTTCAAATACGTTTGGAAGAGTTTATACAGAACTATTTAATAATATGAATGTAATTAATAATTTTGCAATGTTTAATAGAAAATATTTTTATATCTTATAATAATTAATACTCGAAAGCTTCCACTAATAATTGTAGACAGAAATTTCTACATTAAAATATCATTCGGTGATTAAAACAAAGGATTCTAACAACAAAATAGTTCATAAGAGCATAACGAAAATAACGTTCACAACTTCTGTCTTACCTTTTCTTCCAAAATGTTAGAAAATATCTACAGTTACTGTAATGTTTCTTAAAGAATTTATTTATAATTTCTTTAAAAAAGTTTTCCCAGGAAAACACTTATGTTTTAAAATTCGTTAATTGATAATATAGTAAACACTGATTACCTCTAATAATAACCAATTTCTCAAAATTGCAATTTTTTGTAAATTTCGTCTAAATAGTCATTGTTCTCTGTTAGGAGCTTTCGAAAAACCATAATGATTTTATTTCAGGAATCTATACTAAATTCAAAGCTATTTCTCAATGGCTCCCTTCTTTGGCTCCTTTAAGAATAAAGGAGCCAAAAAATCACTCCCTTCCTTACAAGGCGCTCTTTCTCTCTTATGTTTAATATCAAATTCCTTTGTGAGCATTTAACCATGATAATTTATGAGGCGTGTGGTTCACTTGAGCTTTAAATTCAGTTTCATTATATTTTAAGTGCTAATAATTTAAATGCATTTTATTCTAGGTGGGAAACTTCATTCTTACGGAATGACCTTAATTTTAAAGATTGTTTCTTCAAAACTTTTCTTTCACTGTTTTGTACAGAACCATCTAGAGTATTCTCCCCTATGCGTACACAACATCGAGAGTTTGTGTCGACTTATTCAATTTCAGAGAACAAAACATATGTTGAATTATGTTCATCCAGATCGCTGCATCTGGAGTTCGAGTTAATATTTGCCAGGTAGACAGACAGACGACTTTCTGTTTCATGGTTCTTATCCAAATTTTCAATTTTGGTGGAAAGCCGAAGCATAAAACTACACCTTCCGCTTGTTGCACCGTGAAGTTGCCGTAGTCACACACAGACAGGTATAATTCTGAAGACATTTTCTTTCACAAACAGGGTTGTCTAAAACGGAAAGATTCATCAAAATTTATTGGTCGAATTTTTCAAAAATTTTAATCTCTTTCTGTTTTTTTCTTATAAGAAATTATTAAAAGAATATTTGGTACATTAAATTGAGAGAGAACAAAGTTATTAGGTAAGCATTTACATTGGCGTTCTGTATATGTGGAGTCGAAAGGTTCATTCCCCAAAAGACTGCCAGATGGCAGTACAGATGCTGGTCTCAACGCATTTGTGTGGCGTATACAAGGGACCTTTGTATTCTAATAGCATTCAGAACCAGAACTGGAACTTATGTTGCTGTGACGCTTATGATGCTGCATTTTTTATATAAATGTTGGAGCCCGCCCTCCAAATTATTTATGTTTTTTTCCTTAAATGTCTGGACCGACCATCTTTAAATATTAAACTTAAACGTTTGGTTAAAATTATAAATTTTTAATCAACTTCTTCCTTGCCTTAAAATTCCGGACCCTTTCTACTCCAACCTACAAATGAGACCCGCCACCCCTCATAGATATTGTTACGCAAATCGTCCAGTGGTTGTACCCTGAAAGAAGTGCAACAAGCAGGATAATAGACAATGACGCTTTATTTAACGAATATTACAGAAACTCGAAGCACAGGTATCATGAAAAGAACAGCACTTGCACAAATTGGCAACACAAGCAGGAAGGAAATCAATAGTAAATACACTAACAGCTCGAACAATAGCGTTCAGCGTCTAACAGAACGCCGTCCCATGCCCCCGTTCCTACTGCCATTACGGCAACCGAAGCGGTTGGCTGACCAACTCACAATGCGAACAAGACTCCAAAAAAATTCAAAGACGTTCATATGCCGTCCAAAGAAGTTCCTTTATCTCAGCACCTCCGGGTTTTTATACCTTTTCCGACTGAATGAGATTTCACATAGAATCATCTAATGCATTCTCTGTATTTCTGTTGTTAATAGAGAGAGGGGAAAAACTCTAGTATTTTCAAGGATCTTCATTTTGTCGCCAAAGTCGTCAAGGTCGGGAGTATTGACTTGACCCGACCCCGATAGCTAGTAAGAACCTCTAAAAATATCTCTTTCCAACCATAAGACTAAAATTGTGGGGAAGCTATGTTACAAGTTTGTAACAATATTTACGCACACAATCATGGTCTTACATAGAAAGATGGCAATCCCTCTGAAAACTTGAGTATAATTACAAACATAAACGTAGATTTGACTTCGTAAGAATTCTATTTTAAGCTTCTTAATTTTGTCTGAAGTTTGTTGAAGTGCTATTATACGTATTCTTGGGATAACGGTGGTATTTTAATAACTTGAGGGCCAATTAAAATAAAATGAGGTCATGAACGAGATACCATATTATAGGAGAAAGATACACCAAAGTTAATTAATTTGAAACTTCATGACTTAAACTTAACTTCATTTTCGTTCCAAACTATTCCAGAACTTATTCTAAGGTAATTTCCTGAATCCTCCTATATCCTGTCATGATTCCAAACTAATGAAAGTAATTGCTCAAAAGGATTTCTACTGACTTCTTCATGATTCTGAAATGGTTATTAGAGAATTGGATTGATAAAGACTCTGCTTACAAAAGTTAGTCATAATAAATAAATTATCTTGCTTTATCAAAATGTGAGCCCAAAATAATTACACTTAATAATTGTTTCATTGTCTTATTTATCCTTTTTAAGCCGCATTTCTGAAATAAGTATATGAATATGATGCACTTATTGACGAAAACTTATTGTATATATTAGTTTGCAGTGCTGTCTTCTTGGTTTCTCGTATATGAAGTATACAGAGAGAATGTTTTGCAATTATCTAAAGCAACGACTCAATTTGATTCTGCGCGTTTAATTCGATTCTCCGTAACCTGCACTCTGAAATACACAGTTTCGGAATTATGTCTATAAGTCTGTCTGTCTGTGAACATGGTAAATTGAAAACAAGCTGGTCGGATGAAATTTGGTAATCACTCTTAACACCCAAATTTTTGTAGATTCCCATAAAATCTCAGACAGCAATCGTGCGTGAGAAATCTGTCTATCTCTTCGTCAGTGTGCCTATGGAACGATAATTCGAAATAGAAGAAATCCGAAATATATATTCGATTTCATTCACTGCACTACGAAGCTTAACACAAAATGTCGCATATCGTGTAATTATATTATCGTGTAATTATCTCTAGGGGAGAACACTCTCTTTGTTTTTTAATAGATAGAGTGCACGAATAATTCGTTCAGTATGTTTTACGAGGAATTCAATTAACTTTTTACAGACGGCATGAGGTTTCATTTGTGTTTTTAGCACAGAATTTAGCCTTCTATAGATATAGCTGGGACCTCTACTCAGTTGTGAAGTTTTCCCACCATTGGTTCTAATCATAGCGCTCGTTTTTGAATTCCGGCTTATCTTCAGATCTAACCAAACATCCGATACCAGGTTTCTTAATCGCTAAGTGAAAATTACCTTATCGCCCGAAACCGCCCAAACCGTCATTATAGGGTTAAAGCAATGCCAAGAAGTTATTTCGAAACTTTGTAAAGTTGGTTCAATCACAATGAAAAGATTAAAAATAATTTATTAGTGAAATTAGGAGTAGCATTTAATCAGATCTTCTTCTTAAAATAAAGTTGACTCGAATTCTCATACAGGGGAAGAAGGGAAGTTATTTTGTTGTCTGAAGCTTAGATGCGTTCCATCTAATGACTCGTTTTATTATAGCATGGATTGTGTTTGACCAAGACATATACCAGCTGAAGAAAATCTTGAACTTAATTTTGTTTGATAAAATAAGACCAAAATACAACAGAAAACGTTAAAATGTCATTCTTGTCCAGCGGAAGTTTTCAAATCAGATAGTTTTATTTAATTTTTTATGCAATAGATTATTTAAAATGTTTGAAAAAATTCAATCACTCATAAATATTGGAAGCAACTCCTTCATATGCTTAAATCTTAGCTTGGAGAAGAATAAGATTTGCAAGCATTAAATATCAACGGCTTACGGTCCAAATTATATGACCAACAGTTTATCCTTAGTTTTATATTTTTTTATTATTGTGGTCTAGTTCGAAATAATGCATATCATGGTGATGAATTTTCAGTTGTTCTATCGGAGAAAGGTGCACTTAAATCTAAAAATTTCTTACTTGAATTCCAGTATTATTCATACTTGCAGTATAGTTGAAAAAATTTTGAAACGTTTTCCTGAAAACTATGTATAAAATATTCTTAAGATTGCAGAGATATAATTAAATACAAAAAAGTTCGATTCATTTACTTTAAAAGCTATGTTTTCTAACTTGATAGCTAAAAGTTCAAAATAATTGGGCGCTCGAAGGGTTAAGACACAAATGCGATTTTGAATAAGACCAGCGGGAGTGTTTTCCCCTAAACTTTCTCGTATACTTCCCCGCAAGGTGCCGTTTCCCCTTTCCCCGCGTGGCTAAAAAAATTCGAACCTACTGTTACCCAGAATCCAATGACTACCAGAAGGTTTTCATTATAGTGATTGAAAAATATCTAGGTATCGAATCAAATTCAAAGAGATGCGTTCCAATTTTCCGCTCTTGCGTAATTCACTACATAGGTTTCGTGTGCACAGATGATTGCTTCCAGTACGCATGCGCGTGGAGATAACAGATTCCTTTCAAAAGTAAATTATACAGTTCGACAGACAGTCAACCCTTTGAGGCATTTGGCACAAAATTCTATACGGACCTACATTCATGACGATAAAACTGTGTACAAAATTTTTATCAATCTAGCTGTTCAAGTTTTTGAGTTATGGTGTTCACATGACCGAGGGCATACAAACAGACAAACTTACCTTTGACGGAATTTGTCCAAAATTTGATAGAAACCTACAAATTATGTGTCAAGTTCACATATGAAATTTCATCCCTGTATCTTTAATAGTTTTCGAGTTATCGTGTTAGCAAACATACAGACACACAGACAGACATAATTCCAAAATTGTGTTTTTCGGACTGAGGGAGGTCTAAAACGTGGAGATTCGTCAAAATCTCAAGTTCGAATTTTTTGACGATTACAATACTTTCTATTTGTATACTTCGTATGCGAGAATGTAAAACAGAAAGTTGAACTTATGTCCTTTTCTCCATACCTTTTCTGTATTCATTTCTTCTCTGCTGCGCAGGTTCGTATGCTGACTTAACCGTAAGGTTAAATTAATCCGAAACGCTAGCACGAACACGGGTCAATTTTACCCAACCCCAGTGAAAAGTGAGAAATCCCGTTGCACCGGTTTCTGCTGCTCTTATCTTTCTCTTCTAGCTCCCCCATGAATGCACTTGAAGTAACAAGGGCAAGTGTTTAGAAATTCCTATAATTTCTTAACAAAAGAGAAAGTGTGGGGTCAAAAAGACCCCATGCGCCTGCTGACGGGTTAATTAATTCACAAAATAAAAACAAGTGACATCTTTTGAAACGTAAATAATTTAATTCGATATTAAATTTTATTAATTTTTGATTTTAAAATGTTAACTTTATTTATCTTCTTTTAAAATCAATTTTAAATCTTTAATCTCGAGACGAAATTTTTCTTCTATCCCCTTTAAACCCGGGATTTTTTTGGGGGGAAGCGACATGAATTGGACTCTCCCAACTTGGGTGGTCATTTACCCCACCCTGCTATAACCTTCCCCTAAGGCTCAAGGAAATGGGCTGTGGTTGGCAGTGATAATTGGACCCCCTACAGTGCTTATCTCCCAAGCGATCTCAGAACCTCACCTCCCCTCAATGAAGCCAACCGCCTCAGAACGCCTTCGTCGCTGTTAAGGGGAAATTTTAAGACCGCCTTGCTCGAGGTGAGAGGGTTAATAATTTTTTCAATATTCATTTAAAACTTTCTAAACCGAAAATGTATGTACTAAGAACACTTTGCCATGCCTTGAAATTAGATATAAAATATTTAACGTTCACAACTAAAATTTAGCTACATATATCATTAATTTCCAAATTTTTTCCCTTTAAAATAATTTAAAAGAAAGCCCTGAATTCTGAAACGTCTTATCCACCTTGGAATAAAAAAGAAGAAATGATAGAAGGTGCTGCACAAAACACGCTAAAGAATGTCAAACGCCGAATGGAAAGTGCTAGATCAGTAACGGAGTAAAATTAACGTGTAAGAGAACGAAAATTTTTTTTTGTTGTAACTCAAGCCTGTATATACACTTTCTTCGGCCATCACTCTCCGCTCTGGCTCTATCAAATTGTCGTTTATCTTTGAATTGTTCCCATTTTGGTTGAAAGAGAGTGGATCTGTAGACTCTTTTCTTTATAAGAATCTTCTATCTGAGATTTATTTTACATTGGAAGATCTGGTTTCAACGGAAAAAACTGTTATCGTCAATGGCTGTAGACAAAAGTGTCCCAAGAGAAATTTTCGCATTAGTGGATGTGCAAACTCTTCGAATGGCATTTTGATGGGAAAAAATTTATACGAAATTCTCGAGAGTTTTAAGTTATTTAAAGCTCTGCGTGTCCTTCAAATTTCCATCCATCGAAGCGGTGCTTCACTTTAAGGGATATACGTAGAACACATTGTTGAAAAAATGGGGATTTGAAAAACCGATTTTATGGATAAATTGAGAAGATGGTTTTTAAGGAACTGTGATTACCTAAAAGTATTTCAAAAAGCAAATTTGCAGTGCATTTTCGAAAAAATGGGTAGACTTTTTTAACTGTCAAACTGTATCTGAAAATAAAATTTTTATTAACGCGTTTAAATAAAAAAATCCTTTAGGTATGAGACTTAACGACAAATCTCGCCCATGAAACGATATTTTGCAATTTTAATCTGGAATGATTCAAGTCATGAAATAATAAATATTTACTTTCCAGATTACTATAATATTTCATCTCTTATTTTGTAAAATATCATTGATGAGTATTTTTAGCATAAAATAAAAGTAGTTTTTTTTAAATTCATTCTCAAGCATTGTTTATAACAGTACAATATTCCAAGAAATTTCATTCGATCGTATCATCCGAGAGAAAAAAAAAACACTTTTAGACAATTTTCTATTTAAGTCTTCAGTTTTTAAGCGACTAAAAGAGAATTAAGATTTAATTTTTAGAACAGATTTTTAACTAAAATATAATTCCCTCAATAAGGTAAGTCTAATTTATAAAGTTATGTCTAGTTTTTAAAGATTTTATCTAATTTTGTTTTCTCACTTTGCGTCCCGTAAATTCTAATTGTTTAAAATCATCATTTCACAGGTTATGCTGTCTTATGAATAAAAATTATGAGTACTGTATTTCTCTTTCTTGATACGGAAACCCTCGCATTTCTGCGCATGCGCCAGTTGGCTTTTATTTCACCAAAATAGGGGTGAAATGAAAGTTGGAAGAGGAGATGTTTATTTTTTACTACGCAATATACGGAAAAAAAATAACTCGGACATATAATGCAAGTTTCGAATTAAAACCAAATATATCAATTCAGAAAGAAAATGAATATCAGAATCGGAAACACGCGACTAACAATCAATTCCGTGAAAGCACTATTCTTGCTCACTGGGTATCTCCATTCTGCAGAGTAAAATCGTCAAAAAGTGATAGGAGAAAGTTTCTGAAACAAATAGCATATTTTGCCGAAAGTTCAAAATAAAATTTCTCTGATGTAATAACTTTCGGTGTACATTTACTCGGACATATAATGCTGATTTTGTTGTCTCTCTCTATATATAAGACAATGTTTGTGTGCGTGTGCAATGTTTAGACGTAAAATATTGCACTTATAGACCTGAAATTTGGCACACAGGTAGCCCTGATGGTGATTCAATGCACCTCGGAGGCAGAATTTTAAAATTCAATCTAGAAAACTTTTTATTCAATATTTTGCGGTATTTTGGTAATTTTTCGTTTTCATTTCTCCATGTAAATTTTTTCTAATAATCGTAGCAAGAAAATAGATACACCATACGAAAGAACAAACGATTCCCGTTCTAATTAAGTTATTATTTCAAACGTCTAAAAGTCTTTTTTAAACGAAAAAGTTGCCATACATTATTTTCTCTAATTTTAAGATATTTTTAAAAACATTTTTTGTCATAATTTACAGCAATTATTTCCATTGTTGTAACGTAATTGAAGCCGTTTTCATTGTTTAAACAAATATTGAATTGCGTTTATCTCTTTAATTGTTGAAAGCTGAGTTAATATCCTAATACATTTTGCTTTCATATTTTATTTCACCAAATGTTCTGTGAAATCTGTAAATGATAATAACCATGTCGCCGTCAACGCCGTGGTTATACTGATAGTATTCTTTGAAAAGGAAACAATTCCAGGCTACGCCATTTAAAATAAAGAACTTCTCGATTAACAAAAATTAGGAGTTTACGTTTATTTTTAAAAGAATTATGAGCACTTCAGCTATTTTACTGCATTTATAACATAACTATGACATCAAATAGCATCCGAACAAATTTAAAGCTGCCAAAATAGCTCACAAATGTTAGTTATATGAAAAATAGAAACGCAACAAAAGCATTCTCTATCGATTATTTAACATCTCTCATAATGCCTTCTCCAAAGAACAATCAGTTTGTCCACGAAATAAGTTCTATTTAGACACCTTCGTGTTAACTGAGCATGTATCATAAAAGCAATTCTTAGGATGTGGCTTAACTTTTGAAGTTCCATAAACCTATTACTTTAACCAGACTGGGTTAAAGTAATGGTAAAGTAAAGTAAAGTAGTCCAGACATGGATGGATGGTACATCGATTCTGTTATAACTTCATTACTCTGAAAGAGGCCTTCTATTATTACATCAATAAATAAAGCTGGCAGTTCTAATGCAATATGGAATGCCTTTGGAAATTACTGGTACATATTAGTTATGTGTGTACTATATTGCATAACATCTGCTCTCTTGATAGTGAAACAACATAACGTATCTACTGTAGAGTAGTTGGGAATTCTAACAAATATGAATCGCTTATATTTTTTAATTTGTATAATAAAGAGTTTTTAAAACTGTGTTCTTGAGTGAAGCTTTTAAATTCTGTACCCATTGATTGATATTTTTTTAGATTATAAAAGAAAAATTCGATAAAAGCCACCATGCGCAAAAATTAAGTATACGTTTGTATGCAAAAAATAGAGACTCCTGTAAATCGTAATTCTAATGACATTGAAATCTAATGAAGAAATTTACGTGCATTTGGAATAGATTCTATTCCCAAAACACCAAGTTAATATTTGACAGAATATGGTGGAAAATACACAAGAAATGTTCAGAAAATGATTCAAAGTTTCTATTTTATTTTTAATAGATTTTTTCCTTCCTATTGAACTCCTGTTTATTAATTATGCTTAGCTCTGAAATTCATATTCATATTCGAGAAAGAAAGGCCTAACATTTTAATCTTTATACATTCTGATTTCTGTCTTAACCCTCTGAGTGTTTCACACGTATTTCTACGTTGACCTTGGACTAACCCAAAAGCGTAAAACACGCATTTCAACGTGTGGTCAAAAACACCCCGAAATCGGTTTGCACTGAATTTTACGTTCATTGTGAACTGTCTCTAAAGGGTAACACACGCATTTTTCCGAATTTCTTACCCCCATTCTTGGTTTGACATCTTGATTGATTATCTGGGGAGAGCAACGGTCAACACAATGAAGACTGATAAGGATGTACTTACTGCAAATTAGGGATGCACAGGGTCTGAGACCCCAACTCGCCTGTGGTTTGGGGAATTTTAATGCTATTTGCAGTGAGGTTATTTTTCAGGAAGAATTGCGGTGTCCGATTTTTTTTTTTTCGCATTGTGTGTGTCGGAATTTGGAATCGCATTTCCGGATAAGTTCGGTTTAATGTCAGCCTGGTTTGATGCTGTATTATGTTTCAAGTGCTATTCTTTTAATACAATTTATGTGATATAAGATTTTTTTCAATGCATCAATGTTTTAAAGATCCATCTCGAATGGTTATGTAAAATAGATATTGTGGCTTAAGTAAAATAGATTTTGTTCCAATACCGCATTCAAGCATAAAAGAATTGAAAGCCTGGGAGGTTGCTAAGAAAATCTGCTATTTACATATAGTTGAACAGTGTCCTTGAATCAACACATTTTACCCGCATTCAACTAGTTTTATGATATTAATCTAAACTTCTTTCATATTAATAATCTCCATCTACTCATTTTTCCTTTATAAAAATAGAGCTAAATTAAATTTTTGTCAAAAAATAGCTCAAATTTTAAGGTATATGAAAATGATGCATTATTTTTATTGTTTTATCTTTCAGATCAAATCGAAAATTGCAGTTTTACAATAATTATTTCATTATATACATTTGATTTTTATTTAAAAATTAATTTTCAGGTTTAAGTGTAATTTTTTTAGACTAGAACAGATTTTAACTTCATTATTACAACATTTAGAAAAATATCTTTTAAATTCATAAAAATTACAATGAAAAAATTCATTCCGAAAGATATTTATCATTTTATTAAATAATTATTAGTCGGAAATTTATTTTTAGGTCACTCTGAACTGAAAAAATAACGTACATGGAAATAAAAATTAAAGAAAGTGGAAGAAAATTTTATTTTTTACATTGTAAAATATTTTCTTTTTGTTAAAGGCAGGGGAAAATATAGTTTAGATGAAAACGTTATCGACTAAATTTAATGTTTGGGTGTGTGATCTTATCAGACTTTTAATAATCTTATTATGAGACTGATAATATCTGCAGCTTAACTCTCTTACGTTTATTTGAATAATCAATGAAAATGTTTATTTCTTGCTTAAAATAAAAGAAGACAAAAATATTTCTCAGAAAATATTATACGAATACTGTATTTGCGCATTAGTTCCTTGAAGCACAATTTTTTTCCTGATGTGTTATTAAGCATTCTTCTATAAATGATTAAAACTATATAGCTAAATTGAATTGCTTTCGGTAAATGCATGCCAACTGCAAGTTAAATTTTCATTAATGCTCTGAGAAAAGAAATCCACTAATATATGTTAGAAACCATTGATACATCCAGATCCACTAATAACAACTTTGAAGACTGATCTTTCAGTAATAATAGCAGTCTCTGGCTTTGGATTATTTCAAAATATTACCATCACATGCCAGATCATGTGTTTTATTACATTATCTTATGTGTGCATGCTGTAATTTGTAAGGTGTAATTTTTTTTATAAAATTATGATTTATCTGCTCCATTTTCTTCATTCTGAACTTCAATAAATAATATTTCAACTGTAAATAAAATATTTATTTTATATGTGTTTTGACATTTTTTATTTTATTTAACTTATTTGAAGAGTAAAGGGTCAGTTTTAAGCTTGTTAAATTTGCGTTATATTTTCGAAAAGAACGGTGCGATACGAAACAGCCCCCAAACTTTTTTGTATTCCTCACCGAGAACGGCCAAAACATCTATGAAGTGTCACTATTTTGTCGTCAATCAACAATTTTTACCAATGATACCATTTTAATAATTTTTACTGATCTTAAAGAGCACGGGAATTTTGTCAGAAGTATTTCTTCAGTGAATCAATCACCCTATACCCACTGGCGGATTTTGTCAGTATGGGGACACAAGCGCAAAATTGCTGTGAGGCCCCTCCCCCTATCCAATGTCGAAAATTCATCTTCGGCTTAGTATTACGATATAGATCGAATAGGTTTTGAGGCCCCCTAGATGCACGAGGCGAGCGCCTCTAACACCTGTGCGAAAAATCGCCACTGTATATACCAGTCCTCTGCTACGACCTTTCTCAAACCGATTCTCTATCTGTTTATGTCACATGTTTTTCACGTACAGATAGACATAACCATCTGTTAAAAGCACTGTATCGGGGAACATCGTTGTATACTGCTGATACTAATCCTATTGAGAGTCTGATATTATCTGCAGCTCAATTGTGTAGAGATTATTTCAATTATCATTGAAAATTTGTATTTCTTTCTAGAACCCAAAACTATTTCTAAGAAAATATTATTTCTTACTTCAGAGACTGCATTTATGCATTGGTTCCTTGAACCATTACAGTTTTGCTGATTTGCTATTAAGCATTATTCAATATGTGATCAAATCTAAATGCTTAAATTCCAGTGCTTTTGGTAAATCTTATACCAATTCTGAGGTGAATTTTAATAAATGCTATGAGACAAGAATCCACTATTATGTGTTACAAACCTTTGATATATCCGATATTAACAAGCTTAAGGACAGTT